>MJUT01056351.1:348155-369977 GCA_002080005.1 Gigantidas platifrons
TATCGATGCCAAAGAAGGAGATTGTTTTCATACTTTGTGGGAGCGGGTTTGGTCATTGGACTGGGTCATGAAAAAGGGACATGGAAAAAAGAACGTTCTACGGACTGGTTTGACCACAGTCGCTTGAATTTCAATGATTTAAAAAAAAATTTAAAGAGTAAGCAAAAATATAGTATATAGGGGAAGTTGTGAGATGCATTTCGTTACAGTCGCCATGTTGGAACTATTCCGCACTGAATGAAAATATTTCTAATTTCGAGTCTCCCCTTATATTCGTACAAGCGAAATTAAACAGTCAAATGTTGCTTTATAAATTTCTCAAATGATTTAATTAATCGATTAATATTCATATGAAGTGCTTGCCGCTAAATTTATGATTTTACAGATGCTTTGAAACAGTATTTCTCATTCAGTGCGGAATAGTTCCACCATGGCGACTGTAACGAAGTCAGAGGCTGAACGTCAGTGAAAAAATGGCCCATACGTTTGTAAAATGCTCGGAATGAAGGTTCTTACAATAATACGGATGTATAAAACAAACATGTCCAATGTAGAAAAATATCCACGAAGCGTATCACTTTGCGTCCGTTTAGGCCTAATTACGATTGTTTACATTTTGGCGCAAATATGCATTTCACAACTTCCCCTATACTATATATATACCAGGGGCGGATCCAAGAGGGGGCGCACCCGGCGCGCGTCCCCTAAAATTGGAAAAAAATATGATTTTTTTGCGTAAAATCGTGATTTTTCACACGAAATACCCCAAAAAATTTCGCGCCTTCCTCTGCTCGGCGCGATTTTTTTTTAAGTGTGCCCCCTAACTTGAAATCCTGGATCCGCCCCTGAATTTACAGAAATACTCACCCAAATACATTTGCACGTGTGTAAAAATTAATTTGCACTTGGTCCCTACCAAGTGTAAATTAGCATATGGTGTAAATTTACATATGTGAGTAAATGCGTTCACATGGACGAATTTGCACCCGTGTGTAAATTTACATATATGCAAAATAATTTGCACATGTGTATATTTGGTCATGAGAACGGGGCTTTAGATATGCTCGAACTTATAGCTTAAACGGACGCTTACGTTTAAGTTATGATTTTAGAGAGTTTTTTTTTAGAATTCATTGTATGATCTCGTTTCGTTTCGTTTCGTTTCTCAGTTTACATATTCTGTTTCGTTTCGTTTCTCAATTTACAGATTTTGTTTCGTTTCGTTTCGTTTCGCTGTGTTTCGTTTCTCACTTTACAGGGACCCGTTCATAGGTATTTACGACAGTCAGGATTTATGCGGATATTGTCCGCAATTATGCTCTTTACTCTTGGAGTTTTACCGTTGACTGTGTGCCATAGCAAAACTTTGGTGACCTATTTTGGAGCAAAGTTTCAAGTTTGCAGGGGTGCTCTGACTTCTAGAGTGAAGCAGTTGTGAAAAATTATGTCTAGTCGGAAAGATAAATCAATATGCTAGCAAATGACAACAACGATTGTTTGAATGTATGATTTTTTTAAATATTTTTTCAAGCCTGAAACAGAAGTGGTAGTGGCTTGGCTACGTTGGTACGTTACATCCCTTGTTAGTATATAGGGTATATAGGCCGCGTGACCTCTATGAAGGCTATTCAAGCCCCTGTGGTCCGAACATCGAGTCGTGAACGACTGAACACTTTGCACTTTACAAAACATAATTTTTTAAATATCTATGGTTTCTCTAATGTACACCAACAGAATAACCATAACAATTGATTTATATACACAGTATACACATTAAATCAACATAAATCGTACCGGACTCTGTTGTCCGCCATTTTGAGTACTTACTTACGATGATTTCCAGAACTGGCTCCTCTTGGTGCCACTTCTCCGGACTCTCCATTTGTGTCAATTTCTGGTAATTGTATGTCACTTCGGTGTTCTCCAGAAATTTCTGCTCTATGTTCTGAATAGTATATCTCCTCACTTTCCCAGTATTTATCTAAGCGGTTTTTGAATTTGCATTTTTGAAATATCGGACTCTATTTTAGTATTTACATATCATCTTGTATATATGAATATTTCCACGTTACTTACTATTTTATTCAATCTTCGATAAAATGCCTATAGATAAACACATATACAATAATAATCAATCATTGTACAGAATACATGCTGTAAATCGACGATATTCCTACCGGACTCTATCCGCCGTTTTTAATCTATGAACGATTGTCGATCACCTTGTATATTTCAATAAAAACCTTTTATTTATTATTTATTTTGTTGGAAATTATAAGAAATATATCAAAAACAACCAATACCACAGGAATACATCATTTAATATACATATAAACTAATATTTGAGGGGAAGGACAGGGAGAAAGGAGAAAGAAGAAAAGGGTCAGGGAGAAAGGAAATCAAAGGAGAAAATGAGGAAACAACAAAAAATAGATTATTTTTTTTTATCTAAAATGACAGAAAGAATGAAATATTATCATTTAATCGAATACATAAACATAATTCATGATAAAGATAAAACTTATAACATTAATGATCAATAATCAACAAGACGTTCCGATAGAGGAAATGCGGATGTTGACTTGTCCCATTATTACGGCGTTTTAACCCTGCTGAACCAGTGGTGGAAAAATCTGTAACCCTCTGGAGGATTGAAATGTCTCGTGCCTTTCCCCGCATTAATTTCAAATTTTGAAATAAAGTTCGTGTAAAATAATGGGAGAATCAGTGTGTGGCCAAAAGTATTGGCGCATGTAAAAAAAAATCCCTATATAATCAACCAAAACAATATTTAAATTTTTTTTTATTGTGAAGTCATTTCTGGGTAGATTTTAACAAATTTTACAACAAAACATTCGGAATTGTCTATATTTTAGTTGTTTATTTGATCATTATGTTTATATGAGTGGTTTTAATTTGTACATAATTTAAACACAACAAATAAAAATTTACTTTGATTTTCTTATATATTTCAACTAAAAATAAATCCTAAAATTCAACAATCATGTTTAAATTATGTACAAATAAAAACCACTCATATAAACATAATGAACAAATAAACAAACAAAATATAGATAATTCCGAATGTTTTGGTGTAAAATTTGTTAATATCTATCCAGAAATGACTTCACAATAATTTTTTGAAAAAATATGGTTTTGGTTGATTATATAGGGATTTTATTTACATGCGCCAATACTTTTGGCCACATACTGTATATTTCACGTTTCGACTTCGTTATTTATAAATCTAGCGTTCAACGATTACGATTTCGGTTTCCGATCATGGAAACCATCAGTTCTAGAACCATTTCCCCCCTAGCCATCTTCCCCCCCCGTAAAAATTGCTATTATATAGTCATCTTTGCCCCCTTCCTTATCAGGGGGGTGGGGTGGCTATATAGTACAATTTCCCCCGGCCTTTTCACCCGCTTTACAAGTAGGGGGGAAATGGCTATATAGTGGGTAAGCAATGTCGATAATTAATAAGATGACGTGCATTTCTTGATCGATCTCAAAACACGAGCAGTTGCACCTTTTTTCCCCGATGCGCGTACATTTCATAACATTTATAAGTTACATAAACACGTTTTATTAAGGCATCAATCATATCTGATAGTTTTTATGGGTAACAAAAAAATACGATTTGGCAGATAATGCCCCTTTAGCATAGGTATAAATACATGTATAGTTGGGGTCATAGTTATCCCTTTTCCTTTGCTGTGCTTATTGTGATCTACAATCATCTACAGTACATACAAGGTGATTCAGTTAAAAATCACTCTTGATGGTGTTGTGTGAATCACTGTGAAATAGAGTGATTGCTGGTGATTGAGAGTGTTGACACTGATTTACGATCATGCCACTTCCTATCATGTTTATTTTTATTGAACGTCTAGGGGGCGGATCCAGCAATTTTTTAAGGGGGATGGGGTTTCAGTCTGATTTTGACCGATTTTCACGTGATTTATTAAAAACCTTTCGGACGAAAGCTATTCTGTTTATGAAGACAATTTGAATACTTCCGGTCTTGATTTACATTAAAAAAAAAAAAAGAGAGAGGCAATTGATGCAACAACATTGGGGATTTTTTTTTTTTTGCAGTCAAGTTATAAGGTGTAAGACAGCGAAGTGTTAGCTAGGTCTGATATGGTACAACGAAGTATAATGTAACTGAACACGTATCAAAACAATATTCCACCGAAATGTTCACCGATAGATTAATTTGTTTCTGACAAACACAATGATGACAAAAATGAAGAAGTGCAAGCAGAACAATTGCAACCTTCTGATAATGAAATTATACCAACTGGTGATTGTATTTATGACCGCAATGATTTGTTGGTAGTTACTATTGATGGTCACTTGTGTCTAGGCAAAGTAGCAGAACGTACACGTGTATGAGTCCTCACAGTGCTACTATATAGAGAAAAAAATGGACTCGCTTTCCAACAAGAAATAATAAGAGACATATATTCCAACTGATTCCGTTTTGGAAATAATCACACCATTTTTGTGTTTTGAAGCCGATGATGATTACATTTTAGATGAGGACGTTTACAGTAGACTAACAAAATACATGTATTATTTGAACAAGAAGAAACAGTTATCATGTCATGTCAAAAAACGAGACGAGGGTGTATTGACAATAAACCAAGACATTTACAAGATTTTTATTACAAAATGAACAGAACTTTTTTTTTTTTTAACTTTTTTTTTAACTTTTTTTTTCATAGGGAGATTTATTTTTCCGGTGGTCGAAAGGAGAAGAGGGGTGGGAGAAAGGAGGTGAGGGGTGGGAGAAAGGAGGCTACCCCCTGTCCTCCCCCCTCATATTTTGCCTCCGGACTTCTCCTGACTCTGTTTAGTTGTACCCCTGTTGTCCTGAATATAGCTGAAAAATTGCTCGCTGGACGTTAAACACAAATCAAATAAATCAATCAAACTAACTCGAATAATACTGCGCCCTCTATCGGCACTATCGATGGACGAGTGTAGCAACCAGCGGGAGCGTAATATAACGACTGGATTATTCGGGTTACCTGTTAACGTGCATTTTATATAAGAAACCGGCACATTTAAGTCAGCTCTTTTGTTTACAAGTACGATCAGTGACACCATGACAATCACATGACAGATAGAGCTGGTGTCTGAGATGCAGACCACATAGTTCAATTTTATATCTGTACTTTAACAGCTGTGGACAGTGTGGTCACATGATCATCGTACAAACATAAACCGGATGTAAACAAACATCTGGACGAGCAGCATTTCATCACATGGAGTAATATACCACTAAATAAATCGATAAATATACTATATAAGAAATTGCAACATGGTTGCATTCCTTTGATCTTTGGCTAGCCTGATCTTTAAAGTAGCTACTAAGAACTATGTGAAATAATATACGCAGGTACGATATATTTCACACTAAAGCCTAAAGTTTAATAAAGGTAACCACAGGGACTTGTTACAATTTTTTTATCACTCTACCACTCTAATAAAACTGGTTTATTAAAGTACGAGCCCCTGTGCACTAACTAAGTCTGGACTGTAGCCTGTAGTTTTACTCAGTCTATTGTAGAGTCGAGCCGCACAATAATCAATGGTCTAGATTAGATGTGATCGCAGTCACTTGAAGTTTCAAAAATTAGGGGGGTGGGGTTGGGAAATAAGAAAAACTTCAAAAAATTTTGGTCATCTATAATAAATATTTATATTTTCGAAGTTTTCCTTATTTTTTCTAATTTCAAGTGACTGTGATGTGATATTGCATGGATTCATGATAAAATTTGTTAGTGGTTTTCTCCATCAATAAAACTGAACGGCACGATATAACTGGAATATTGTTGTGTTAAACACCATAAACCAACCAACCTATCAAATGAGGATTAAACTTGGGAAATACATATAAATTTACATTTGAATTACATATCTGTACAAATAGATTACTTAACTACATAACTTTTTTTTTAAATTTTTTATGTTTTCTACTGATAATGATCTTCGTCTGCAAAATTTTCATTATGCTTACAAATTTTTTTTCCAAGAAATGGATGACTTGAAGTACAAGTTTTAATGTATTAGAAAGATTTAGTCTACAATACTATATTTTAAGGTATTTGGATTATTTTTCATTCATATTTGTGTCGGGTCGTAATTGTGTCCATTGAGGCTATTATCATATGTTTTTATATTTACAAACTCGGTAGTTTGCAAACAATAACATATAATACAAATGTACTGTATTTAATCCAAGTTTAAAAATCACAATCAGATCTCTCTTACTTTTTCAATGAAAAATCTGCAACGTCAACAAAAAGGTGAATATTTAACAATTAAAATGCATAAAAAAAACGAGGATTAATTTATGATTGGAAAATGCATATATATAATTTAACATTGGAATTATGACTGTACATAGATAACTATATACCTTTTAGATTTGAATTTAAATCAGTTTTCTGTTTAGGAATGTTAATTTTCAGTGTATTATACTGTACTGGAAAAAAAAATTAGAAAACTTGTTTTTTAAGCAAATACATGGACGGAAGTGCAAGTTTTAGCGTATTGGAAAAGTTTTATCTACAATTTGAATAGTTTGTAGTATTTAGGTTTCTTTTTAGGAGAATCGTTTGTGTTTATATCCAGTCATAATTCCATTATTGGGTCTAAATATCAGAATTAGAAGACAGAAAAAGACAAGAACTAAGTAGGTAAGGATCCATACAAACTGTTGTACATTTGTATATCATTATTACTGGTTTTTTTTTAATGTGTCAATGCTAAGTCTAATTAAAATTTACATATTCATCAATATACGGTTATGACCTTTATGAAAAGTTTATATCCATAGTTATCAAATTGAGAATCTGTTATTTCTAAATAAACGTTAGAGAATACCAAAGGGGCAATCAAAATGGACAATCCAGAGAAACTGGCAATACAGGGCACACAAGATGACGATATGCTCGGACACCACTATACACAAGCAAACACAAATAACATAAATAAGACATGAGACCTCCCACAAACAACTTGAGGCAAAGACGAACAGAACATTGTTTTTAATTTTATGCGGAAATCACAACAAGGAACTCAGAACATAAAGACACATAATAGGACAACACAAAAAAGATCCCATGATATACATTTTGTACTTTGTCTTGTTGTTTCTCTGTAGCTTAGTGCAGTATAATAATATCATTAACTCTTCATGAAGGACGTAATAATATTATGATGCTGCAATAAAACCACAGAGATACAACAAAGCAAAGTTAAAGGATAGAAATGTTTTTGTTTATTGAATATACTGTGCAAATAATCTATAATTCATATTCAGTTAACATTTTTAATACAATAAGCAACAAATTAACAAATTCCATTTAAATTGTCTCAGAGATTAAGTTTTATTGACATGGACAATGAATTTCACCACACATCCAGATGTTAACACATGAGTTATCGGGTAGCGGCAGTTGATACAGGCTTACAAGAGTCTCAATTTGAATGAATAGAACCCATTTTAACAAATGTACTTTATTCAAATGTCATATACATGTACTTTTTTCATGATGCTTAATGCCAATAATGAATGAGCTCCATCCTTTTGTTTGTGAGGTGACTGGATAATAAAAATTCTTCTTGTATTAACTAAATCCTGCAACTATTTCAAGTAACCATGGTAACTAAAGTATCAAAAATATGATTTGTTCATGTTTTTTTTTCAACAGGGATGGCAGATGAAGAACAAAAGGATGAGTTGTCAGCTCTCCGTTCTATTTTTGACACAGACATGGCAGGTTTGATATTTTTAGGAGCACCTTATTTCAATCACATTTTATGGGGGTACCTGATAATTCATTATTATCGATGATTTGTATATTTTCTTTTTGATCTATACACACAATAATGTTGATTGTCAAGCAACTAGTGTGATATTGACACAATAGAACTGTTTTCTAATGCAGCGTTTTAATGAAATGTTTTTCTTGAAATGGAGGAAATCAGAGTACCCAGAGAAAACCACCTACCTGCCACTTGCTTACTTATTAGAAGAAAGCTCAGCAACAATGATGGTCAACAATTCAACCAATATTAGCAAAACAAACAATTTTAAAAGTAGTTGTTTGTTATATATATATAAATAATTTCTTTTTCTTTTTGGCAATATACTACCAACCATAACAACACGAATCACCTCTCTGGTAAACTTCAAACATTCAAACACGGAAATGATGACATAAGAAGATGGAAATTGATGCTCTGGCTTAGGACAGGTACAAAAATGTCACAGGGTTAAACAAGTTCAATAGGATCCAACTCCCTCCCATTATTTATATTTAGATATCCCCTGAGCCATAATCAGAAATAAACAAACAAGGAAAAGCCTGCACAGATTGGCTTCTACCAAAAAAAACACAAGCATCCACAAAAATTATAACAACATAAAAATAGTTGGTACAACAGCAGAGTCTTAAGCATGCACATCTGGTAAATATTCTGTGAGACTCTTAGACTAATATTTTTTGGAAAGTACCTGGCTACTGTATGTTTCAGGAACCAGAAGAATGATAGCTGTTAGTGGACTGATTATTACTGTCCAGTCATAAACAACCCAATTAAGATCATCAAGACTGCTGTCTCTGTATTTCAGCATTATTAAATCCAGCCAAATCTGTATACAGATTTTTATCTTTTTCAGTTGTGACATGCTACATCTGACACATCTATAACTTGTTAAAAGACTTTACAGTAGGAATAGAAATAAAGTTTACAGATACAGTGAAACTTGTCTAAAGTGAACTCTGGTTAAACCGAAAACCTGCCTAAACCAGACAGATTTTACAGTCCCATCTACTAAATGTCTATGTAATTTGAACCTGTGTAAACCAAATACCTGTCTAAAGTGAACAAATTTGTCAGTCCCAAAGGGGTTCGGTTTAGACAGGTTTTACTGTATCAAAATAATCATATGACGTAAATCAAAGAAGGATAGACAATACAATGGCTAAGATGAATGGACAGAAAGAAAACACTTGTCTACAAAACACTACACAGAATAGTAAAGATCGAGCAATACAAAACCCCTTTAAAAAAGGGGGGGGGTGAACTCTGGGGTGCCGGAAGGGTAGACAGTTCCTGCTCCAATAGTGGCACCCATTATGTTACTGATATGATATGGAAACCAGGATTCTGAACCCAAGCTAATAATTACAGACCAAAAAATAAGTAATAATTGACTCTATCTTTTCTATTATGTACAACAGAACGTTTAATCACTACAAGTTTTGAAAGATGACGAGAGAACATAATACTTAGAACCCTAATGCTCTGTTTCATGATTTATACCTGTATGTTTTAGACATTTCTTTTGATTTTTTTTATGTTTTGTATCTTTTTATTTTTTATTTTTTTTTATTTTTAGAGATATCCAGTCATCCCCCATGTTTCATGATCAAATTGACTGACATTGACGTCAATTTACCAGGTGAGTACTTCACTTTTATTTGACAAATTATTGGTTTTCTCATTAGGAACTTTTCATTGGTTTGTTAGCCTAATGTACCTAATTAAAATTAGAACACTGCTTCCCCTTTTCTAATATATGGCAAATAAAAGTTTATGCCACGATTTGTCAGGAAATGGGGTGCAACTAAGATCTAATTTTTATAATATTAGCAATGCCATGTTTTTATATAACCACAACACAATTTTGCCGTTGTATTATGTTATGGCGCTGTCATTGTAGTCTGAAGACATCGTATGATTTCCATGTGATAATTTAAGTTCTAGATAATGACTCCTTCTGAAAATTAAACACAATGATCCTTGGCACTGAATGAAGGTTGGTATTGATTTGAGGTATTGTAACCCTACTGTTTTCAAACAAGAGGCTGTAAGGTGCAAAAATGGATGTTTCTGTTATTTGTAAATGGACAGTTTATTTTTCAATTGTTTTTGATGTTGTTCTTTTAATGAATTCCTTTGGAAAATCTGTTTCAGAAAAATGCATAATGTTATTATGTAACTATTACTGTTTTGGATGTTATTATGTAACTATTACTGTTTTGGACATAAAAGGGGCCCAAAAGGGAGAAAAAAAATTTTTTTTTACTTTTTTGTTTTACATCCAATTTTAATGCATTTTGTTTTGCAAAATGACCATCTTAATTAATCAATGTGGCAATATTTTGAAGGCGAAATAAATTTGATTTTTCTTCCAGTTTTGATGTGTGTTTTTTCCTTGAATTTATAGGGCTGAGAGCTTCTGGTAGTATTTCCTCTATATCTTACAGTTTTGGAGATGATCTCGACCACAATAAGCCAATAAAAGTCCAATTCCAAAATTTGAACTTTCTTATTTTTCTTCCAATTTTAATGCAGTTTTATGCAATCAATTTTACACATATTTGGTCTAACATAACATAAGTTTATGCATTTTTTATTGTTTTGTTTGAAATATAAGGTCCTGTGTCTATACGATTTACAATGCCTGCAGACTATCCATTGAGTAAGCCACCTGTGATAGAAATACCCATGAGGAATAAAGTACTGTCTGACAAACATCTGTCAGATTTGTTACAACACTTACATACAGTAGCAGACGACAGTTTGGGCATGCCAGTCATATTTACCTTAATAGATGCTGCTCAACAATGGATAAATTCAAATGTTCAAGAAGTAGTAGACACTTCTACTGATGAAGAGGCAAGTTGTAGAGTCTAAGACCAAGAGACAAGGTATACAAGGGTAAAATACATGTATTTGTGTCATGAGTGAGTGAGTAATTGTTGTGATTGCCTAATGAGCAATTTTTAAGCTATATCATGACAGGAATAAGTTACAATCAATAAGATGATACTGATTATGAAAAGAAAGTTTTTGCATAAATTCCACCAATATCAACAAACGAACAATCACTTCTCATCTCTAACAGCACTACCAATGATATCAAAAACCTGCACTGATTTGCTTCCACTCAAAAAGACCACATACTATGACAAAGATGAATGACAACATAAACATGGACAGTACAATAGCAGGGTCAATTAATGCTCGTAATTAACTGACTAGGAAGCTAGAATCTGTTGGTTAAAGACCATTACTATATAGACAAATAAGTCATAACTGATACTTCTAACAGATTTAATATCAATAAGTCATGAACATGTCTGCTTTGTGTTTAGACCAACATACTTGGTTGGATTTTTATAGTGCTAGCTCATTGAAACAACATTCCATGGGTAGACATGTCGCTTCACTCACACATTATCCTGATTCTGAGCCAACCAGTCTTTTCTCTTTCTCCTTAATGCTGCAGAGAAGCAACAAATGTCATTTTCATAGTCTTTGTTGTGACTTGACTGGGGTTCGAACTCTTGATCTAGCATCATGTTAACCATTACACCAACGATGTGGGTGTTTGTGATATGAAATGTGGCATATATTAACTTTCCTACAGATTAGATAAAAGTATGTTATGACTCTTACACTTAAATGGATTCATATGAGGTTACAAACTTGTAATTATCTTATCTATATCTATAGGTAGTTGAAAGGCCAGTAAAAGTATCAATTCCCTTCAGTGCTACTGGAGTTATGTCCCTTTAAAATTAAAAATGTCTAAAATTAAGACTTAAATGGGTTTTTTTTCTCACAAAACCATAAAATTTTGGGATTGTAAAAATATATGGATTGTTATTGTTTGTAGCTATTGTAGCGATATTGTTTCCTTAATATAATATTTCTTTGACCTGATTAAAACTAATTTTACAATAAAATGTTTCTAATATATCAAAATAAAGGGAATCCTTTACTTGAATTGTAAATTTTATGCATAAAAATTTTATGCAGATATTGTGATGTCAAGAAATCATGTGATGACATACAAATGTAACTATATCCATTAGAATAAACGTTAGAGAAAACCGAAGGGACAATCGAGAATGGACAATCCAGAGGCATTGGGCAACACAAGACTCAAGAGAAAACCGGAGGGACAATCGAGAATGGACAATCCAGAGACGCTGGGCAACACAAGACTCAGGACGTAGACAAACAAACCAAAAAACAGCACACAGAAAACTAAAAAGATGAGCAACACGGACCCCACCAAAAACCAGGGGCACACAAGACACAGGACAGAGACAAACAAAACACAACACAGAAAACTAAAGAGATGAGCAACACGGACCCCACCAAAAACCAGGGGCACACAAGACACAGGACAGAGACAAACAAAACACAACACAGATAACTAAAAAGATGAGCAACATGGACCCCACCAAAAACCAGGGATGAACCACAAAATTATGCAGTGTGAATGTGTACAATTTTCTGTAAAAAAGAAAGCCTATCCTACTATCTTTGTTAGTAATTTATATGTTCAGAATTTTCTTTCTTCAATGTGCTAATAATTCTTTTATTTTACAGATTCCCCAACAAGATAATTTAAATATATCAAAGATACAGTTAACAGAACCAAAGACTACAGGAGGCAGATGGGAATACATTATTGGTTTAGTAGGAAAACCATCTGCTGGTAAATCAACATTTTTCAATGCAGCTACCAAAATGGACTTGGCAAAAACTGCTGCTCATCCATTTACAACAATAGAACCAAATATTGGTAAAGCTTTCTACTCAATTGTCTGCCCTTGTCATGACCTTGGTTTAACTTTATGCGATGCGGCATATGGACACGATTTTAGAGGTGACCGGAACATACCTGTTCTTTTGAAAGATGTAGCAGGACTGGTTCCTGGTGCATGGGAGGGTAAAGGCAAGGGTAACAGATTTTTAAATGATTTATTAGATGCCGATGTTTTAATTCACATTATTGATATTTCGGGTACGACCAATGAAAAAGGGGAGGAAGTAGAGGACTATGACCCAATTAAAGATGTCACATGGTTGTATCAAGAACTTCATCAGTGGATTTTTCAAAATGTGTGGAATAAATGGGACAATATTATTAGAAAACCAACCAAACTAATAGACATGTTTACTGGTTACCATGCCAATAGGGTTACTATTCATACAGCTCTGAGTAATGCTGGCATTAAAGAAAGGTAAATAGGTACTTCTGTTTTAACTTTATTTATTTAGTGCAAATTTATTTGTTATACAGTCAAACTTGCTTTAAAGGGCCCCTCTATATAACAAATCACTGTCTTTAAATGTCAATCTCATTTCCCCCATTAATGAATAGTGCATAAACTTTAAACCTGCATATAAAGGACAACTGTTCATAAAGGGCACTTTTTAACGTTCCCTTGAGTGCAGGTTGAACTGTAATTAAATTATCATAGGTCTCAAATATGAATAATATGCTTTTTCACAGAAACTTACTTAATGGAACCCAAACTATACATGAATAACCAAGTGAGCCTCTAGTTCTCAGTAACAATACTAAGTTAAATCCTTACATACAGTTTGATAATGTATATGACAGTCAAGTATGTCACCTGTCCTTGACCTCATTTTCATGATTATGTCTATTTTTTGATAATCATACACAACAGATCATCTACAATTTAACAGTGACTTGCAACAGGTCAGTGGTTTTCTCTTGGTACTCCGGTTTCCTCCACCAATAAAACTGACTGCCATGATATAACTGAAATATTGTTGAAAGTGGTGTTAAACATCATAAACTTAAAAAAACCTACTATTTAGCAAAACATCTAAATGTATCTGTGAATGTATTGTACATTAGTCAGCCACTACATTTTTTTACTGTGACGATATTTTTACACTACATGTATATAATACTAGTAAATACTAATGTGGGGCTGATTCGTGCAAAGGCTCACAACAAGGTGTGATAAATTTGTACCTTGAGTATATTGATGCTGTGTGATTTTCTACAGGAACTCTGACTTCTTTCACTGCTAATTTTGATCACCACAATATAGTGATATAAATCAATGAGGGTGGGGAACCCTTTACCATCAATAGTCAATCACCATCAACTTCATATGAACCTGAAACTTTTATTGTTATTTGTCAATCCTGATTTTTTAAGTTACATTATGCACTTTATTGAAAGAAAATGTTGTTGTTACTGCTATTTTAAGCCAAAATGTATCTTGAATTATTTTACATCAATAGTATGTCACAGAAAGGAGAATTTGATAAAACCTTTATGTTTGCTCTCTGCATTATGATATTTAGAAGTTGAACAGTGAAACAGAGATCATTATACTTTGGCTTTTATTTGTTTGACAATAGATAAATTACTTTTTGTCAAAGTGTAAATCAAGAAATTATGCCTGCAAGTTTTCATGTTTTAATCATGACAATATGCTCTTATCTTTCACTGGTTCTATTTGAGCAATCATATGGCATTGACTGGATAAATTTTTGTTTATGCAATCACTGACATATAGTTTTTCTGGTACCGGATTCATGTTGAACGACGATAAGAAGCGGTAAGAGAATAAACATGGACTTCACAGAGAACACCACCAAAAACGATTAGAACGAGGCTTATTTCTGCTCTTTTTGGACAATTTGGCAGTTGTTTTGGGCTTATTGACATTGCAGGATGTACATTGTTGGAAAATATAAAATTTATTTGCACTCACTACAAAACAGGATGGAAAAGCTTACCAAAGGCTAGCCTTTCTACCTGTTTTTAAAGCTCGTACAAATATTGTCCAACAATATACATGTAGTTATATTGTCTATTTCAACTGCACTTTCATATATGATCGAAAAACATGATGTATATTGTAAAACTTAGTTTCGTGCTTATAGTTTATTAATCTGTACTATTTCACTGTGAACCAGGGATGTCATGGTCGTGATCATATGGTAGTTGGATTTACAACTATCTGTGCAATTAGTGCCTATTACTACTAAAGATGTGAGTTTGAATCCTGCTCATGGCGAGGTGTTCTTGATACAACATTATGTGATAAAGTTTGTCAGTGACTTGTTGCAGGTCTATGGTTTTCTCAGGGTATTCCAGTTTCCTCCACCAATAAAACTGACCACCACTATATAACTGAAATATTGGTGAAAGTGGCATTAAACACCAAAATCCTTCACTGTGAACCATGCTGTTACATTTTCATTTTCATTAACATTACTGTATGAATGGATTTGCATTTTATTCAAGTTTTCTACGTTCCATTTTTTAGTGAACTTGCTTGTCTACCAGAGTGGAAAGAAGATGTTTTGCACAATATTATTGATAACTTTTTAAGACTCCGATTTCCCATGTTATTGGTACTAAACAAAGCTGACCTCCCGACCTCTGAACTCAATATTAACAGGTAAGACATATATGTAAACAATAAGAAGTCTGTAACTGATATTATTTTTAAAGTATTGGGTAATAGGAGATTGTTTCAAACTGAATATGATGACATTTGAAACCAAACTTATACTGTTAACATTTAGAAAAAATCTATTAATAATTCTGGTTAAATCTAAGCATTTATATTTAGTTTTCACACCATTAATTCATTTCTATTGGTCAGATTCAAATCTGATTATGAAGTTTTCTTCATTTCTTAGTTCTGTAAGGGAGGTTTGCTATATGTGTGAGATGAATGAAATACACAACTCATAAAAATGAGTGCCTCTCGTATGCAGAATGCCATGCTCCATGCAAGTAAATGACAATTTTCAGCAGCCCTTGAGCAAATATCATGCATGTGGTTGTTGGTGGCCCATTTCATGGCAAAATTTTCTGACACTGTGCATTGTCGTTATAAATTAAGTTTCTTCCCAAAGGCCTGCCCCAGTGACACCTTTTTACCTGCATGATTTCTTGCTTATAAGCTGGTTCTTGTCATGACTATAGCTGGAAAATTGTTCACATGATGTGAAAGCTTAACAATCAAGCAAGAAAATCTACAGAATGAATACAAATTGATTTTTTTCTAATCTACTGAGTTTGAAATTATGTTTATCTCCCCTTGGCATGACTTTATTTAGTCTGTATTGGCAAAAATTTCATTAAATTTTTGAATCCCTCCTAAAATGGATGATTTAGTGCCGAGTGCAATAGAGTTTTGGAATTGTTTCTGCACCATAGATTAAAAAAAACTCTGTTTCAAATGTTTAAGTTTACTTTTCATTAAATTTGCCAGATCGCTTCTAAAAATATTAGATAAAAGGCAAAAAAATATATACCAGGGTATTCTTGGAAATATTTTAGAAATTAAACATCTGTTTAAGGATATGAAAATGATGAAGATGGTATGGGAACAACCATTTTTGCAACAGTAATCAAAAACAGTGTTTTTTGCTTCCCATTAAGAGACACCAAAAACCCATAATGTACTGTATTTAATTTGTTGTTGGCATATTTTTTTTCCAGTTCAAGGAAGGAAATGGATGCCAGTTTGATAAAATTCATGACTGTAGTAAAAGATTGATTGATTGATTGATTGATTTGTGCTTAATGCCAACTTTAGCAGTATTTCAGCTATATTGTGGCATCTGTAGTTAAAGACATGTGTAAATTCTATGAAGATCTTTTTATAGAAATTACACAATAATGAATATTTAGGTCATATAATTCACAGAATACAAGAAGAATTGCCTGATTATCCTATGATACCAGTGAGTGCGAAAATAGAATGTGAAATACAGAAGCTTACTAAAGACAATGTGATAGAGTATAACCCTGGAGACTTAGTGATTCATACAGACTGTGATAAACATGTAACTTATAGACCTGATATACAGAAATTACAACAGATATTAACAAAGTAAGTTTATTGATGTGCAGAGAAGGAAATATGACTGTGTCGAACACCCTTGGCCTTGGGGACCAATTTTTATAAGACAGCAAAAATAATTTGAGGTCAGATTATGATATGGCACTGTTGTTGTCGTCTAAGTTATAAACAGAAATTCAAATTAAAGAGATCAAATTTGCAAATGATCCAGATATGAAGACTTAATTTGATGTTTGGTTCAAACAGGGTTTATTCAGGGTTCTGTTTAGACAGGTTTCACCTGTAATTCCTTAATATACAGAAAAATGTTTTATAAGTTATTGGAAGTTAAAGCTGTAGAATACAAATACTAGTATCTTGTATTGAACTTTTACCATCTACAAACAGTTATTATTGTATGCTGGGGGTGGGGGGTTGTGATCGTATGGTAGTTGGATTTACAACCACCTGTGCAATCAGTACATATCACCTTTAAAGTTGTGAGTTCAAATCCAACAGATGGGGGAGGTGTACTTGAAACACCATTATGTGATAAAGTTTGTCAGTGACATGCGACAGGTCGGTGGTTTTCTCTGGGTAATCCAGATTCCTTCTCCAATAAAACTGACTGCCACGCTAAATATTTTCTTAAGAAGCCAAAATCTGTATATTTATAACAGAAACCTTTTGGGAATGATATATGAATGGTCTTAAAATATTTCCTAATTTTATCCTAATCAGACACCCAATATACCTTATAATTACATTTTGGTAAACATAAACATTTTCTCTGAATCTACTGAGTGAAAATTTTGAAGGATTGACCGTTTGGTGAACCCCATTAGAATTTTCTGATTTTTGTATGGATCCAAAATTCAGCAGTGCCACCAGAGCAATTTTATTGACTGAGTCTCAAAACTCTATTGATCAAAAACTACTAAAAAAATGTTTATAAAGGATGAATGATCTTGTGGTGGTTCTCTACAAAATGTGTATTTTTTTTTGTGTAAATGGGAAATTCAAGATTGTCGAACATGGGACCATAGAAATATATTTCTCTGTTACTATGAAACCATTTAAAATGAAACCTGGCTTGAAGTTGAGTATTGGTTAGATGGTCTTCTACAAAATCTACATTTTTTTATGCTGATCAAAAATCTAAGATGTATAATTAGGTGAGCGATACATGTTCAGGTGGCTCAGCTTCTAGTTCTAAAATGACACTTTTTATTTCAGGCATGGTTCAACAAATGTGCTGGAAGCATTAAGACAAGCTGTAAAGTTGAAGGAACCAGTCTATGTCTTTCCTGTCCAGTGTTTAGATACATTTCACTCACTGGGAAAACAAAGTCATAATGATTGTAAAGTTCTTCATGATTGTTTATTATTGAAGCCTGGGACTACCGTGGACGAGTTGTACAAAGTCATGTGTCATTATCCTACTAATCTGTTGATGGGAGATTTCGTGAGAGCAGAGGTTAGAAAATCTTTTCATACATCTATTCTCAACTTTTAACCCTGAATGCAAACTATTTGATTATTTATCTTACTGCATAAGAATATTGTTCAATATCTGCAGGGGGCCATCATGGTCGCGATCATGTGGTAGTTGGATTTTCAACTACCTGTGCAATCTGTGCCTATCACCAATAGCGTTGTGAGTTCAAATCCTGCTCATGGTGAGGTGAACTCGATACAGCAATATGGAATAAAGTTTGTCAGTGACTTGTGATGGGTCAGGTGTTTTTTCCTGGTACTCCAGTTTCCTCCACAAATAAAACTGACTGTCATGATATAATTGAAATGTTGTTGGGAGTGGTTGTTAAACACCCTAACTACTAACCCTATCACCTCTATAGGTGAGAATGTGATTCCTGCCTGTGGCAAAGTGTACTCAATATGTATAAATTAAGTTTGTCAGTGACTTTTGGCAGGTTTTCTTCATGTTTTTCTGCTTTCTTCCACCAATAAAACTGATCCCCACTCTATACCTTAAATATTGTTGAATGTGGCATCAAACACCCATAATTCATTTCTTCTTCCTTGAAATCGTCATATTATTTTAATATCTTTCTCTCACCATTTTGTGGATGATGCTTATTGTATACATTAAACAATTTAAAACACATCTCAGATTGAGGCCTAGTTTATCTCTTTCTTCATAAAACTGATACACCAGATATTTGGAAATTAAATACAAAACAAACCAAGACAGTTGTGAAAAGTTCAAAATTTTAAATATAGATAGAAACAGAACATTATATAGCATCTATTAAATGATTAATCAGAATTATCAGTTGTCGCAGTATATTATAATCTAAATAATGTTATTGAAAAACATGAAATATTTGGAGTGAGTGAATGAGTGATTGTTGTTTAATGCCAACTCAGCAATTTTTCAGCTATATCATGGCGAGAACAAGTTAATTTTCAATGAGATGATGATTGGTCTGCTTTGTTCTAGACCAAAATGCCGAGTTAGATTTTTATAGTGCTAGCTCACTGAAACAACATCCTGGGGGTAGACATATTGCTCCACTTGGACACATTATCCTGATTCCGAGCCAACCAGTCTTTGCTTTTACTCCTTAATGCTGCGTGCTTAGCTGAGAAGCAATAAATACCAATTTTATAGTCTTTGGCTTGACCCGACCAGAGCTCGAACCCAGGATTTACGAGACGAGCACGCTAACCATTACACCACTGATGTGGTTAAGATATTTGGAAGTTCTTAGATGTCCAAAATAGAATCTAGTACTGTATGATGTAGTGAAGAAGTGGGACATATTTCACAATTATGTCATACACATATCTGAATATAAAAATAAATTTATTTGTTTTTCAGACAATTGTCGAAAAAGAAAAGAAGAGACCAGTGAAGAAAGATGAAGCCATGACTTTAAGTAATCGTATTATCAAAATAATGACTACCAAGAGATCGTCATGACAACAAATTATTGTATTATCAGAATAAATGCTACCAAAGGGATTGTTTTAAATATTTTATTTTCCTGAATATTGCGAATGATATTTTTATTATACCCCCGCTCCACCGGAGGAGAGGTATACTGTTTTACCTCTGTCCATCCATCCTTCCGTCTGTCCAAGATATTTTTCATCACATTTTTCTCAGCAACTATTGATGGCAGAAATCTGATATTTGGTCACAGGTTTCATATAGGTATGCCATATTGTGGGAAGCGTTTTTGGACCCATCGGATTCCTACTTCCTATTTGCCGACTTAGTTGGTTTTTATACACATTGCCGGGGTATTATAAGCAAGCATTAGCTCACAGTTCATCTTGTTTATTTATTGAAAGAAAAAGAACAAAAGCACAAACAATGACCTTCAAAACACTACACAGAAAACTAGATTGAGCAACACGAACCCCACTAAAAACCAGGTGTGATGAACTCAGGTGCTTCTGAAGGGTAAGCAGTTCCTGCTCCATTAGTGGCACCCATAGTGTTACTCTTGTTACGGATTGTGATTACAACAAGTGAAGCATATCCGTGGTCATTTGTGACACAGATAACTGAGTCATGGTGGCGACAGTAAACTTTTGAAATGATGACTTCAACATAACCACCAGGAATCTTTGGTTCAGTAGCTTCCTTGTTGGCAGCAACCCTCTGTCAAGGAATTCATGATAGGACACCACAAGCTCTGGAATTTCGTATCAACTGAGATATCCAATATGCATGTGCTGCTGAAATGTTGCTACATATAAATGGAAAGATTAAAGCATCTCTTTTGTCGTAAAATTGCGGTTTTTACAGGTGCTTAGTGTCAATTTCAAGGTTTTTATATTTAGAAACTACAAAAGTCAATCACCATCTTTTGTATAATGCCCACACTTAAAACACCTTCCAGGGAACCTCAGTTCATCCTGGGTTTTTAGTGAAGTTATTGTTGTTCAATCTTTTATAATACTAAACTGAAATATTGTTGAAAGTGGTGTTAAACACCATAATCCCATGAATGCTTCTCTTCCTGCAAGGTTATTTAGATATCTTTCAAATTTGACTGCACATTTGCCTCAATATAGAAATGTCAATCACCTGTTTCACTTTAACCTATGCCAAAAAAACTCCTTATACTATTAAATTCAGGTGACCTTTAAATGTGCATGTTTCATTATCACCGTTCAAAGATAAATTAAATTTTGATATAGATTGAAAATAATTGTTATGAGCAACACGGCTGCTGTCTTGTAAGAAACGTGAACTGCTTATTCTTTACAAGCACCTGACTTCCCGTTTCTTTGATAGGTTCAATGTTGCTCATCTTTTTGTTTTGTTTGTCGGTGTTTCTTGTGTTGGCCACTGGTTTTAAGTAGCGGGGTTCATTTTGTCCTATTATGTGTCTTTACGTTTTTAGTGCCATGTTGTGATGTCCTATTTCAGCATAAAAACTGTTTATTTCGCCTTACCCACCAGTTGTTTGTAGGAGGGCTCATATGTTATTTCTGTTAATTGTGTTAGTTTGCATATAATGGTGTCCAATATTTTGTCCTATTATATGTCTTAACATTTTTAGTTCTGCATAAAACGATGTTTGGTTTGTCTTTACTCCAAATATTTGTAGGAGGGCTCATGTTTGATTTATGTTACTGGTATTTGTGTTTGTTTGCACATAGTGATGTCAAACACGTCTAGACTATATATGAGTAACATGGCAGGTGTCTTTTAAGAGGCAGTAACAGTGTACCCTTCACGAGCATCAGGTTTTGGTGGAGTCCGCGTTGTTCATCTTGTTAGTTTGTGTGTTTTGTTTGTCTTCATCCTGTGTATTGTGTGCCTGATGTGGTCAGTGTCTCTGGATTGTCTTCGTCCTGTGTATTGTGTGCCAAATGTTTCCAGTGTCTCTGGATTGTCTTCGTCCTGTGTATTGTGTGCCTGATGTGGTCAGTGTCTCTGGATTGTCTTCGTCCTGTGTATTGTGTGCCAAATGTTTCCAGTGTCTCTGGATTGTCTTCGTCCTGTGTATTGTGTGCCAAATGTTTCCAGTGTCTCTGGATTGTCTTCGTCCTGTGTATTGTGTGCCAAATGTTTCCAGTGTCTCTGGATTGTCTTCGTCCTGTGTATTGTGTGCCAAATGTTTCCAGTGTCTCTGGATTGTCTTCGTCCTGTGTATTGTGTGCC
>MJUT01056351.1:383289-397084 GCA_002080005.1 Gigantidas platifrons
CCTGTAAATAAAAATGGAGGTTTACCACACAGCATACAATATAGACATATCCCTGTAAATAAAAATGTAGGTTTACCACACAACATACAATATAGACATATCCCTGTAAATAAAAATGGTGGTTCCTGTAAATAAAACTTTGAAAATTATCGGAAAGAAATTGTATGAACTCTCTTATAATGTAGTATTTGTAGAATTATCCGGTGCGACTGGTCGCTGGTTTTCTCCGAGTACTCCGGTTTCCTCCACCAATAAAAATCTGATCGCTACTATATAACTGAAATATTGTTGAAAATGGCGTTAAACACCACAAACCAAACCAAACCATTAAAAATGACGTTTTAATAAGAAATTTAGATCACCATTTTGCATTATTTGTGATAAAATATCAATTTTTTTTGTATGAAATTGGTTATGTTAGTAGTAAAGTTATATGTTAAGCAATTTTAAATCTTTTTATTTAGAAATGGAGGAACAATGGCTCGTAATAGTTGTAGTTAAATTTAAAGACAAAAATAGCAGTGTGCCACAATACCGTGCGTATATACCATCTAACAGAAGTACATTTTTTTTATATTCCGCTTTTGCGCTTCATATAAAATGTATTTCGGCCACCGCTTTTACACGCTAATAATACTACAAAAACATTGTACTCAATTCGTAAATAAAAACTTTTTAAAAGGGAAGTCTTTGACAAAGCATACACACATTACATATATAAATAAAAAAAACAGTGCTTACCACACAACAATCAATATAAATGTTCTAAGTAAACATTGAATATATTTTTATATATATTTTTTTTAAATCAGAGAAAATTGTACACAGTTTAGCCTAGTTCTATCTGACAAGTTGCGGTTTACCACAAATAAGGAATATAACACTAATTCTAACATGACCTCCTTCTTTCGCGTTGTTAATAAACGAGCGAGTTATCCATTCGGTATAATCTCATTAGCACATGCGCCGGTGAATGTGACTGACTTTTCCATTGGCAGCATAAATTGTGTGCGACATTTTCCGCAAACGTAAATATAAATTACCGTCTTCGAATCAAAGTACACTACCGTATTTGTACTCTTAGACATATCAGAATCGAAATAAATCATGGACGCAAGAATGTGTTTTGAGTTTTAACATGGATAATAGTAACTTTTATCCCTCGCTTCTGGTTCGGTATAAAATACTAATATCCGCCAATCCATGTTAAAACTCCCAACACATTCTGGCTTCCATGATTTATTTCTTACATATAAAGCACTTCATTCTCGACGCCCGTAGACACAGAAGCCTTGACTTGTGAGAATGAGACGAGTTTATCACCCACATACATATAAGAATATAACACACAATATTCAATACGTATCAACAGGACCGACTTTAAGCCAATTGGACAACTTGCTCGCAATCATCTACTCTGGATTGTTCAGGTACACACAACAACACTCCGCATGTTTTACAGAGAACAACAAATATTATAAAAAAAAATTATGGGTCCCCGCACCTTCTAAGGCCAGCCATGTGTATCATCGTCTCGCCTATATATTTAACTTCTTTAACCAGTTGGTCAAATTTTTGTTCTATTTTTAATTACCACGGTGGTTCAATTTTTGTACGAAATTTCCCGCCAATTTACTTTCGACAGTCCACAACGACGGTATGTACGATTTAATACTTTTGACGTGTTTGGCAATAGAAGTAACACATTCTCCTGCTGCTACCAGTGGATTACGATATTTCTTCACCATCGATAGATAAATAACCAAATTTTAAAGCTCTCGCTAAACCTCTTGACAGTGCTAGTAAACAGATTACTAGGATGGTACTAAGTTAATCAACTAACCCATGCTCCATACGTCAGCTGCTATTCCATCATACTTCTCGCCATCTAAAACTTCGGGGGCAGTATACACATAGGAACCACAATTAGTTTCTAATAATCCATGTTTTGGCAGTTTTCGAGCAAATCCAAAATCTACAATACATAACATTGTTAAGCTTTAATTATGATTTTATTATAATATGTAAAATATTAAACACAACAAGAATGAAAAACATAAAATCGTGACAGTTAATTCATATAAAATCTGAAAGGCGTAAAAAAAATCTAAGAGTTCAAGTATTCCATTTATTGAGACGTCTACGAAATTTCGCGTTACCACGTCAACAAAATTAAATGAAAAGGTTGGAAACGTAATATTTGCGATATTGACAAATCCAAGTTAATTTAATTTCCATAAGCTTGTTTTAGTATGGAAGGAGAAAATGTTATTGAACAAATACATTTTGGACCAGCCAAGCACACTCTAAAGCGAGTATGATTTTATGCACACGGAAGCACATGAAAGACCTAGAATTTAGAAATCACATTTTGTGATCTTGTTTTAATCTTTGTAATTTAATTAAAAAGTAAACATGAATTTCTAAATTTGCGCGTATTTATGAAAACATATTTCATTTTTTGACCGTTTGTGAATTATGCAATATTTTCTATAAAGAGGAATTTCGATATATGTGAACATCGGGGGAAAATCATTTTCCGGGCAAACTTTTGTTGCGAATTTCCCACAATGCATACGACTAATGTCTTGAACCGATTTTGCAACTAAATAGAAATACAGGATCTTAACAATTATATACAGTTGAACAACCCATCAGAAACAGAAGCTTGTTCCATATATTCAAACCTGCCTTAAAAAGGCCACATCTATTATACAACAAATTACTGTCTATAAAGGGCAACTTCATTTTTCCCATTAATAAATAGTGCATATAATCTTAACCTGTATATAAAAGACAACTGTTCATAAAGACCCCGATTTCACGTTCCCTTGTCAGAGTGGCTTTAGGTTTTACAGTATGTGGTACAATATGTATTTTTGTCGGTTTTACTTTTGTGACGTCACAAGCTTAGAACGTGAGAAATCCCCTTTTAACGTCGTAAATAACGCATACTGAGTAAATATAAATATGGTTGGAATTGATTTCATTATGCAAATTCTCTTTTTACGAATATTTATTCACTTATATTCATGTATATAATAAACCATACCTGCTAGTTTAACATTGAAGTTTTCATCTAAGAGGATATTGTCACAAGTGATATGACGATGGCAGATATTCTTCTCATGTATGTAACTGACAATCAGTAGAAGCTGTTTAAATAATCTGCGCGCATCTGGTTCACACAGAGCTCCAAGATAATTGATAAACTCTGTCAGATCACCGTTTACTGCATATTCCATGACGATATAACATATTTGGCTACTTTCAAACACCTGTATTACGTCTAACTGAAGAAAAAAAAGGAAAAGTGAAAGTTCAACAACATATGTTCTTTTATATTGCGCAAAACAAAAACGTAAACGCCTTTTAAATGAAATAAATATACCTCTTCACGTAGGGATCTCAACATTTTTTGAATTTACTATAGAGGTGCCAATCCATAAACGACAACCCTAACCCTAACCCTAAGACCATTTTTTGTTAAGTTTATGTTGTTGGAACCTTTAAAATAAATCAAGGCCGAAATTGAGTCAGGTCCCTAGTTGTGAAAAAATAGCATTTAAGAGCCGTCCTGTGTAATTTATACATGTGAAGATTGTTGGTTATCCTTAACTTGGACACTCGACGATACATACTACAAAGAAGTACTGAATATTAGTTAACGTAACATGTATATAACACTTTGAAACAATAACAAGAAAAATAGATGAAGAAGTAAAATATTACCAAACCTGGATGTTGCAATGTTCTTAATATTCTAATTTCTCGTGGAATAAATTTCCGTCGATCTGCTGGATGTAATAGCGATTTGTAAATAACTTTGATTGCCACTGTTTCCTTAGTTCTATCGCAAAATGCCTGTTTCACTTTTGAGAATCTCCCCTCTCCTATAGTGCCTTTTACAATATAACCTCTCTTTTCTAGTAAATTCAAATTGGATTTAACTGGTGCCCAACCACCATCTTTCTCTTTTAGTATAAGAGTATCGTTTATTTTTATGTGTGGTGGTATGAACTCCATCCTTTGTTATTGTATACCTCAGTAGCAAACAATGATGTTTTCTGCTTCATGACGTCAATCTATGGCACGTGTCTTTTCGGGGTTTTTTCGGGGTTTCTTGACAAACAGCTTCGGAAACGGACTGTGCGGGTTGTGAATATATGATCCCATGTCACAAAATGAACACGGGAGAATAAAAAAGGAAGTCGTAAGCGTGTTAGACCGGAATACCCCAATATATAGTATCATTGTTTTTTTTATACCTATTCATCATATGTCATCCAATCATTACTTCAAAAATGCCTTCGGACTTTATGGGTTACCCAAGGCAGCAGTCATGCACTGTTCTTAAGCCTAATTATTTTATTTAATGTAATGCTTTTGTAATGTTTCTTGTTTAAATGTATGTGCTTGATGTTTTGCCTGAATAAAAAATGAAGAAAAAAAGTGTAATGAAATACGCAAACTCGATAAAAGAGAACAATCAACAGGTCGTCATGTTTTTCTTGAAATATATTATCGATTGTACTGAGTTGTTTTTCTCTGACACAAAACGTAACTCAGAACTGGAATAACATACAACATAAGGATCAATTTATAGATAGGGTGGTTTATTAAAAATGTGGTTTTATTATTAGGGATTGGCACCGGTCTAGCGGAGTTTATTGTATTATTTATTAGAACCTAAACAGTACTTGGATTGAACATTGGGTGGACTGTGTTAATTGAACTTAAACAGTACATGAATCATTTTTGGGGGTCTTACCATGGGTTGATTGAACCTAAACAGTACATGAAAGGGTAAGTGATTTCCATATGGAATAAACTATGAATATACGAACATAAGTGCTTAGTTGGTGTTAGCAGTTTCCAAAATGATGCAATTACCTCCTTTGCTGAAGGATATGTAGGAAGTTATTCCAGAAACGCGTCGTGCTCACTAAATTTGATATAGACGTTTTTTTACTATCACTGTGTCGATACCACTGCTGATCTTTCCTTACAAAAATAAGAATAAGTGCACATAGTCTTAATATAGAAACAGGTCGTTACAATAACACTCCTCGCGAACAACGTCTTTGTAAATTTTGTCCCTCATCGGTTGAAGATGAAAAACATTTTATATTACATTGCCCTAAATTCCAGAATATCAGAAATAGGTACAATACATTGTTCCAAAGTACTAGAATTGACGATGATCTTATAAGAGAGATTCTTGACCCTAAGGATATATTCAAAACAAAACAAATTTGCAATTTTTAAAAGAAGCAAACAATATACGTAACACATAGTTCACAGGAATTCGGCGTTTGGGTTCGGTGGGGTACCACTATCGATGGGAAGAACGTGGCTCTTTTCGTCGGTGGTGATGCTTCCCATTGAACCTAGACATCAGATCCCTGTGAATAATTTAATATACTTCATATCATTATTATATGCATATCTTTTATTTATCCAGGGATTTATATAGTACTATATAAATCCTTGACTTATTCATATTTGTGTAATGTATTATAATTATAATGTATTGTCTTGATGTACGCCAATGTATGGTTTACTATCAATAAACTATTTGAATTTGAATTTGAATTTGCTGGTAGACTACTATAGTCCCAGGGGGTATCATCCGCCTAGTAATCAGTGCTTCATCACTGACATGGTTTATTGGATATATTTATTACCCAAAACTTTAAATTATTTGGCTTTCCAATCTTTCGACCTGATTGAAGGTTATTCCAGAAACGCGTCGTGCGCACTAAATTAGATATCTACGTTTTCATTACTATCACTGGTGGACTATTTGTCCCCGAGGGTATCATCCGAGGGTTTTTTATTACTTTAACAATACATTCAAATGCTTCTCAATCTGAGGTGAATAGTTCGCAATTTCTCTAATGTTTGTAAAGTGTAAGGCAAGCATTGTCTATATGGATTATGCAAATTTATAATCAAATGGTTGGTTGTTTGGTCTTTTTCGTTAAAGTACTACTAATATAAGGTTAATACATTATGCTGATTCTGACTGTAATTAAGTATTTATTCATTTTTATCTTAATGTAAGTCGTAAATATGTTCGAATGACAAAGTCCGGACCAAAACGATGCTCTATGGTGGTAGAAAAAAGATCTTAGAATCCCCAAAAGCAATTCTTTGGCCTATTACTATAAAGGAGAGTCAATGGAGTCCACATAAATTATGTCAATGGCCAAACGAGAGGGTTGTTTCTGAATTTATTGTGGTGAATTGTTGCAGAAATTAACTTATAACTACAGAAGCTGAGTGAAATTATTTGCTGATGATTAACAAGTCAAGAGAAACTGTCAGAGCACCGTTCTATGAGGGATAGATTATTTATAACTACAGAAGCTGAGTGAAATTATTTGCTGATGATTAACAAGTCAAGAGAAACTGTCAGAGCACCGTTCTATGAGAGATAGATTATTTATAACTACAGAAGCTGAGTGAAATTATTTGCTGATGATTAACAAGTCAAGAGAAACTGTCAAAGCACCGTTCTATGAGGGATAGATTATTTATCTTCTAAGAGGGATATCTTTTCCCGGGATATAGCCAGAGTTTTTTTGTTTTTTGTTTTTTTTTCACGAAGCAAAAATCAAATTGTTTCTCTTTTTTTGTCTTAATTTTTATCTTACCAAAATTTCTTGTTGAAAACTGCATGTTTAGATTATTTATAATTTTTCATCTTTTACGTCAATTAATATGTTTTTCTACAAAACTTCATTTTTTTTCGGAATAAAGATGATGGGCCGTCATGGTCGTGATCGTATGGTAGTTGGATCGGTGGTGTAATGGTTAGCATGCTCGCCTTGAGTGCAGTATATCGTGGGTTTGAGCCCCAATCGGGTCAAACCAATGACTATAAAATTGGTATTTGCTGCTTCTCCGCTTTCTTTGATTTGGATATCAGACATGGTTGGAAAATTTCCTGCTGCCATATTACCCCTATCTTTAAATTCTTCCTGGGTGGTTTCAGATTTTGTTGTGAAAGCCATCTGAAATTGTGTGTTTAGGATGACACTTACGGAAGAGGAAATCTTGGACAATTATAGGTCTGTTTTGTGTTTTGTGTTACTTTTGGATGAAGAACAGGATAAATCGTCACACTGCTGGATTTCTAAAGTC
The DNA here is from genome assembly GCA_002080005.1 of Gigantidas platifrons. Classification (NCBI taxonomy): domain Eukaryota; kingdom Metazoa; phylum Mollusca; class Bivalvia; order Mytilida; family Modiolidae; genus Gigantidas; species Gigantidas platifrons. The sequence continues at coordinate 390,439 of MJUT01056351.1, forward strand.
ACAAGTGTCCTTACAAACAACGTTATATTGCTGGGTCTGCCAATTTCTCCGCAAAAGCTCTTTCCAAATTATTAACTTGAGTTTTGATTGACAACATACATGTTTTTGCTATATTCGGTGGAGGTGTTTTTCAACATATAGTCGGAATTCCTATGTGTACAAACTGTGCACCTCTTCTCCAAGGCTTGTTCCTTTATTTGTAGGAGGCAGACTTCATACAGGAACTTCTCTAAAATAACGACAAGAAGCTATCGCGATCCTTTTTAAAATTTCACGTTCCGCTATATACAAAATGTAGGTGATGTCCTTTCACTATGTAATTTTAAGTTTGGTGATTTTGGTGATCGCATCTATCCCATTGAGCTTGAAATGAAGGATTCCACAGATACAGCTAGATCTGCTTCATACACCTGGAAATTGACAACACAACGAGGGCGTTAATAAACACAATCGGAGCTTTGTGGTTCATGTCGTGATTTCCTTGATAGAGATTTGCTGCTAACAAGGGTTCCTAATTGTTAAGTTGAAGTCATCACTTTGAAAGCTTTACGGTAAACCGTTACAGAATATCTGTGTCACAAATGACAACGTTAATCGTTACGGAATATCTGTGTCACAAATGACCACGTGATATGTTCCGTTTGACGTAATCACAATCCGGTCCTATCCTCATTCAAAACTTTTGTAGCAAGAGTAAAACAATGGGTGCCACTAGTCGAGTAGAAACTGCTTAACCTTCTAGAACACATGAGTTAGTTCACCCCCGTTTTTTAGTGGGGTTTGTGTTGCTCTATGGTTAGTTTTCTGTGTAGTGTTTTGTAGATTATTGTTTGTCCTTTTGTCCTTTTTCTCCTGGCCATTGTCCTTCGATTTCCAGTTTTTGATTACCCCTTAAGTATCCTCATACTTTTCTTAATAAACCATCTATCTTCCTTCATGAACACAAATCTCTGATGAAAACAACAAGTAAGACAGATAATACATCAAATTAGTTTTATTCTCTTAAAAATAAATGAGTATTTCAAAACTTTAATATCAGTATCAAAGGCACTGGATACAACCATAAACAATTTGAACATACAAGCATATTGTTAATTTTTTTATAATAATTTTCCGTTTTCAGATAGAATAAACATGCTAAAAGTTTCATATTATGAATATATTGATTGAAACAAATATTTGCTTTATGCTTGCTTCTTTCAGCGATATATACATTGTACAACAAACAATAATTCAGCAATAAACAGAATATACAAGTAAACAAAGTAAGGATACACAAAGGAACAAGACATGTAACAGTGAATGCTGGAAGACAAGGACACGAGACAATAACTGTTAACATGGACTTAATATAAAAATAGTCTGGAGCATTCGCGTATGCCATTTACAACACTACTTGACTATGCATAAAACTTTGATTCATTAGAACTTAAACACCTGTTGTCTATGTTCTCTTTGCTCTTTTATGGATTGCATTACACTTGTCTGTAATGTCACCTGAAATTACAAATAGAAAACAATTTACTAATGTTATTTAGGTTTGGTTTAGGTTTATGGTGTTTAACGCCACTTTCAACAATATTTCAGTTATATCGTGGTGGTCAGTTTTATTGGTGGAGGAAACCGGAGGAAACCAGAGAAAACCACTGACCTCTGGCAAGTCACTGACAAACTTTATCACATAATGCTGTATCGAGTACACCTTGCCTGAGCAAGATACGAGCACACAACGTTAGTGGTGATAGGCACTGATTGCATAGGTAGTTAGAAATCCAACTAAATGTTAATTGGAACTTCCTTACAATTATTATTAAAACTAATGTTCTCCTTTCTGATGTGTTCGAATCCCGCTCATGGTAAGGTGTACTCCATACAACACTCCATTATGTGATAATTTTTGTCAGTGACTTGCGGCAGGTCGGTGGTTTTCTGTGGGTACTGGTTTCCTACACCAATAAAACTGACCGCACGATATAACTAAACTATTGCTGAAAGTGGCATTAAACACCATAATCCTAACTCTGTCTCAAGCATAGGTGACCATAGCCTATTTTGGCAATCCTATTTAAGTCCCTTGGTTTTCATGCTTTCAAAGATTTTAAAATATTTGACATTCCAGTCTTTTTTTACTTTGTGCGTTCCTGTTGAAGGTTATTCCAGAAATGTGTCCTTAGATAAATTAGATACCTACGTTCTTATAATAACTACACAAACGTTCTAACCGTATTGATGGCTAATGGTTAACCTGCTCGCCTCGAGTACGGTAGATCGTGGGTTCGAGCCCCAGTCTGGTCAAACCAAACACTATAAAATTGGTATTTGTTGCTTCTCTGCTAAGCATGCAGCATTAAGGAGAAAGCGCAAAGACTGGTTGGCTCAGTATTTTATTGTACATTCCGTTTAGCTGTGCAGAGGAACTGTGGTTTTGACCATTTAAGTTATATATTTACCCTTATTGAGCTCTAGACATATTCCCCACTCCTCCAAGGAAATAGTATGGTCATTATTGGTATCACACTTGTTTAGGAAAGGGACCAGACAATGTTCCATTGGTTTAATTGTAGCGATAACCATCAACAGCTCTCGTCTGTTCACATGCCTAACAAGTAAAGAAAAATACTGACTAACTCATAATACCAATAAATTTAAACTTGAATATTCTGTCTTTGTTTCATATAATGGAACTAAATTAACTGTTTACGTACCTTCCGAAACACCCGAGTTCAACCTCGTTTTTAGTAGGGTTGTGTTTCTCAATCTTAAGTTTTCCGTGTGGTATTTTGTAGATCATTGTTTGTCCTTTTATCTTTTAGCCACTGTATTGTCTGATCTTATTCGATTAATGGTTTCTGATTACCCCTTTTCGTATCTTCAAACCTCCACGATATAACTGAAATATTGTTGAAAGTGGTGCTAAACACCATCACTCTCCCAACCTGGTATCTTCAAACTTTTTGTCACAACAATAGTATACTTTGTGCATTTTTGTAATTTTTAGTGTCAGATAACGCATCCTTGATTTCACCTTGTGATTAATCATTGATTATATCAAGAGAATCAGAATGCATGATATGATATGATATCTATTTGATTCTTTCAGTTACAACAATAAACAATTTTATATATTGACCTTCCGTATATCAGAAGTATATAGAGGTTATTATCTTAAAAAATGTATGGTATTTTCAAATTGATGTAAAATAACAATCATTAAAGAATGCTGACGAATAACAACCTAATTAGCACAATGAACTGTACCTGTCTTTGGGTTGAATGTCAAGGTCACAGAATTTCCAGATAACGGCGTCTGTGTGGTGGTCATCTGCGTTAGCCGTCTTTAGTAGAGGTACATAATCGCCCAGTTGATTTCTCCTGGCCTAAATGGTAAGAACATTGATTTAATGTGAGCGAAGTGGGCAATTAAAAAANGGGGGGGGGGGGGGGGGAGGTTATAGTGTTTAACGACATTGTCAACAACATTTCAGTTATATCGTGGCTGTCGAGTTTAATGGTGGAGATAACATCCGACCTGCCACCAGTCACTGACAAACCTTATCACATAATGTTGTATTGAATACCGCCTGAACGGGATTCGAACTTCAACCTTAGAGAAAGCAAAATCAAATAAACAAACATACTGATCATGCTGAAGTAATCCAATCAAAACCATAAATTATCAATTTTATCCTTAATTAGCGTATGTCTACATGTTTTTTTTCAATTCGACCTCTATACGCAACATTCACTAATGGAGTTTTGACTTCTTACTATGTACTGGCTTCCTAAATTACACAAATAACCTTTCAAATTTCGCTTTATATCAGACTCCATTGTCCTAATCATATGGCATCAATTTCTCAGTTGGTTCGAACCGCATATATCTGTGGTATAATGAATACCGTAGCGTGCTCGTCTCGACTACTGTAGATCGTGGGTTCGAGTTCCGGTCGGATCCAGCCAAAGAATATGAAGTTAATATTGGTTGCTTATCCACTAAGCACACATCATCAAGGAGAAAGAGCAAAGCCTGGTTGGCTCATGATAATGTGTTAGAGTGGGGCAACATGTCTACGGCGGACTTGTTTCAATGAACTAGAACTATGAAAATCCAACTAAGCCTGTTTGATATAGTACAAAGCGAATATTATTATCATCTTCTCGCTATGATATAAGCTGACTAAATTCTCATTTGGCATTAAACATAAATCACTCGTACACTCAGGTGGTTCGCTTCACCCCATATTTGTAATAATGATTTGGACATAAACGATCACAATCTCGTGATATTAACACCAAGGATACGGTATTCATAAATTATTTAACACTTTCACTAATTTTTATTACAGCTACACAGATTATGTATATTCCATTTCACAAATATGGTACATAGCTGTCACGTGAGATGAACAGCCTCGTCCTGATATCAGAACATACATGTCTTTTGTCTTGATAGGATATTAATTTTTTCGAATGATATCAATTTAATTATTAATGGATTTATTAGTGTTGGATATTTAATTTTAATTGTGATTTGTAGACAAATAATTAACTCTCAGTTATAAGGCGTTCTGAAATTTAAATAACGTGCAATCACGGTTTTCAAATCGTAACCACGTAAGTGAAGGTACAAGACTATATATAATAAGTCATGATGACATCGCAAGTTTCTACAGAGCCCCAAAGTGGGACAAGTGACTTTGACAATGAGATCGAGCTCAATTATACAGGCCAGCAATCTGGCAAAGGCATTCAAGGGAAACCCATAGATTTAAGGGATCTCCCACATGAATATGTCGAAAAGACGCAACCATCAAACACGTCATTTGATACGATGCTAGAGATGCAAATGAAGCAAATGAAATGTTTTCAAGAACTTGTTGAACAATTAAAGTATTCTAAAAATTTGAGTTTGAACGTTGCAAGTTTGCACACAGATAAGCATGAAGATAGTGACCATGACAACGAACTTGATATGTCACAGAGCAAACAATCAAAAAATGTTGACAATACACAGCTAGATCATGCTGAGCTAGATAACATTCTAACACATGTAGAAGATCAGTGTGAGGTTGAAGAAACAACCGATACTCAAGCGAAAACCATCGACCTGCCGCAAGTCACTGACTTATCCTATAATGTTGTATCCAGTACACCTCGCCTGATCGGGATTCGTTCACAACGTTAGTGGTGATAGGAACTGATTGCATAGTTAGTTGTAAATCCAACTACCATACGATCACGACCACGAAGACCCATGTACAATATAATAAAATCTAATTATGAAGACTATAGTATGGGCAACAATGGCTGATACTGTGAGGCAACTTATAATAAAATCTAATTATAAAGACTATAGTATGGGCAACAATGGCTGATACTGTGAGGCAACTTATAATAAAATCTAATTATAAAGACTATAGTATGGGCAACAATGGCTGATACTGTGAGGCAACTTTTCTTTCCTAATAATATACATATAGACAAAAAAGTACATAACAAATAGATATTGCAGCTACATTAGGGGTTTGTCAGTGTCCTCTAAATAATGANATAGTATGGGCAACAATGGCTGATACTGTGAGGCAACTTATAATAAAATTTAATTATAAAGACAATAGTATGGGCAACAATGGTTGATACTGTGAGGCAACTTATAATAAAATCTAATTATAAAGACTATAGTATGGGCAACAATGGCTGATACTGTGAGGCAACTTATAATAAAATCTAATTATAAAGACTATAGTATGGGCAACAATGGCTGACACTGTGAGGCAACTTTTCTTTCCTAATAATATACATATAGACAAAAAAGTACATAACAAATAGATATTGCAGCTACATTAGGGGTTTGTCAGTGTCCTCTGAGTAATGACACTTGGGATCCGTCTTCAACAAGGCCAGGGTTCATAGGTTACAACCAATAAGTACCTGTGCAGTTTATATGCCAGGAACAAGACAAAAGGGTGCATCAAAATTTGTTAATATATTGGTTTGGAGACTGACCTTGTTGAAGAAGAACCCTATGTGTCGTTACAAAGGGGTCCTAACAGACCCCTAATGTAGTTTATATGCCAGGAACAAGACAAAAGGGTGCATCAAAATTTGTTAATACTAGTACATATGTATATTGGTTTGGATCCTGACCATGTTGAAGAAGAACCCTATGTGTCGTTACAAAGGGATCCTAACAGACCCCTAATGTAGTTTATATGCCAGGAACAAGACAAAAGGGTGCATCAAAATTTGTTAATACTAGTACATATGTATATTGGTTTGGATCCTGACCATGTTGAAGAAGAACCCTATGTGTCGTTACAAAGGGATTCTAACAGACCCCTAATGTAGTTTATATGCCAGGAACAAGACAAAAGGGTGCATCAAAATTTGTTAATACTAGTACATATGTATATTGGTTTGGATCCTGACCATGTTGAAGAAGAACCCTATGTGTCGTTACAAAGGGATTCTAACAGACCCCTAATGTAGTATCAAGGTAGAAAAGATTTGTTAAGGAACATGGTGTTAAGGTTTGTTAAGAAACATGGTGTTAAGGTTTGTTAAGAAACATGGTGTTAAGGTTTGTTAAGGAACATCGTGTTAAGGTTTGCTAAGAAACATGGTGTTAAGGTTTGTTAAGGAACAT
>MJUT01056352.1:44016-55798 GCA_002080005.1 Gigantidas platifrons
CTTCTTAGATTGATGGCTGTGTCAGTCCTTCTTAGATTGATGGCTGTGTCAGTTTTTCTTAGATTGATGGCTGTGTCAGTTCTTCTTAGATTGATGGCTGTGTCAGTTCTTCTTAGATTGATGGCTGTGTCAGTTCTTCTTAGATTGATGGCTGCTGATCACCCCTTTGGTGTCTTCAGGTTGTTTTTTTTAAAGCACCAATACAAAACACAGACAAAGACCATGACATATTCCGAATGGGACATGCACAAAAATCTTTTATTGATTTATTTTATGTTTTTGATTTGTGTTCAGTGAATTAAAACGAGAGATCGTTGCTCGTTTGGTTTTTATTGGTGAAATTGTTGACCATCACTGTCTAAGCTTTCTTTTATTTAACAACAAAAATCATGCACATATGTTGTGTAACCGTACAATATAGTACACATACAGTCATGTAGTAACCCATGTTTTATATTTTGTAGTAAAAACGAGAATGAGAAGCCGTGGTACCGTGCCAACGAATCAACTGAACGAAATGAAAAAGCGAAAAAGGCGTACGAAGCGTTGATGACTGTTACCTTACGAAAGCCTACCAGTAAAGAGTACAAGCTTTTCTCTATGGCCGTAAAACAAAGAGCAAAATACAAAAATATCACCTTCACCTACGGAGAAGAAGAGGTAAGCATTCTTTTATTATTAGTATTCTCCTTTATACACAAAGTTCGCATACAGAGAGGAAGAGGTAAGCATTCTTTTATTATTAGTATTCTCCTTTATACACAAAGTTCGCATACAGAGAGGAAGGGGTAAGCATTCTTTTATTCATTATTATTCTCCTTTATGCACAAATTTCGCATAAGGAGAAGTAGAGGTAAAAATTATTATTCATTATTGTCTTTATATACAAAGTTGACATTCGGAGAGGAAAAGGTAGGAGTTTTTTATTTATTAGTATTCTCCTTTAAATACAAAGACAGAGAGGTAAGAATTCTTTTATTTATCATTGGCCTCCTTTATTTTTCAAAGCAGTTATATCTTGGTACACAGAACACCGCCTGTTTTAAAGTGTTGTTTGACAGCTGACAACACTTTGCTAACAAGTACAGTAGAACGTCACAAAGTGTACAGTTCTTTATACTATTTCACTGATGTTTACGTTTTAACACTTTGCTAAGCAACATTCTGTTAATAAACGCTCAGCTTATATATCACGTATACATTTATGTTAGGTAATAATATGCAAAAAAAAAAAAAAAAAAAAAAAAAATCTTTAAAGATTGTAATTTAAAAGTTATGTAAAGGCTATACATTGTATAAAGAACTGACTATTAACTTTCGGACAATATTCTTCAGATCGTTGCAAACTTTTTGTTGAAAACAACAGAGACATATTGGTATGTTTTTATTTCTGTAAGGCAGAACATGAAAATCATACCCCTTTTAAAAGTTAATTGGTCGTTCGGTAAAATTCTATAATAAATTAAAAACAAAAAATATCACACTGTGGAACAAATCCTAATCAAATATCAAAATCGACACCCTAATACACAAATAAATGACCGCTCCTTAAATTCTGTATTTTTTTTTTGTATTGCTATATACAGTATATGAAAAGCAATAAACGTTAAACATTGGTTACCGACCACCAACTCCGATCCAACAACGACAGCTTGGTATTAGACGTAAATCCTATTTATAGAATGGTACATTCCCTTTTTATCTACAAATCTTTAATTCCCAGAACCCTTGTTAATTCTTAACATGACACTACTCTCAACCATCATTTTCAATCACAAAACATAATGAAAACTCTAGAGATTTCCGAAGTAGCAGTGTCACAAATTTAATCCCCAAGTATTTCATGGGAATTAAGGAATGAAATATTATGTATGAGAATAGTCTTATGTGTAGAACTCAGCAGCAGAAGGCGACGACGTTAATTCTTCATTTTCTATAGCATTTCATGTCACACAAGATTAATGAGATCACGCCGTGGTGTTCCGAATACACTCAACAGTCCCGAACATCATTCATCACCCTATAATGTGTTGACATATAACTTTTCAAGACGGACTTCTGGGATTTAAAAATGACGAAAATCAAAAGTCATTTACAAATATTCAATATCAGTTTGTCAGTTACCGACATTTTCTTCTCAACAGATTCATAAATATAGTATAACTAATCGTAGATTTTGAATATCAAAATAAGACCACGAGTGACCGAAGTACGCACAAGGATTAAACGAGTGGACGGGAGTTTAATCGTTAATGGGTATTCGGTCACGAGTGGTCTTATTTTGATATTCAAAATGTATGATTTAGTTATACTGTTTATTATATAGACTTTCAAAATTTCTTGTATATTATTTTTTTATTTGTATATTTGATTGCACGCGTGTGAATCTACGAGCAATGATACTACAGGGTTCAGTTGGAAGGATCTGCCATCTTGAAAATGTGAAATCCTATTTTTCATATTTACAACAATGTACAAAAATAATTAAAATACTTACCTTGAAAGCTTATTTTAGTTAATTTAAATCACAATTGAAGCGTATACGAAGCCAAATAGCGTCAAATCTTTACGTTTCAAACTGCAAGTCTTCATATGACGTCATCTTGGTTATGTGCCAAAGTCATCAATAACATTTCGCGGATTTTTTTCAGCTTACAATCGTATGTGTATTCACCGTTGCACAACAAGGGACGTAACCATCACACGTATAGTTTTGCAAAAGTAGTTCCGGCGGGAAAAAACTGATATTTCATATGTGAAATACCGGAATGTATTTCACGGATAAATCTCCATAATTCACACCTGTCTATATAATATGAGTAGGCATGGTCTATAAAGAGGACGTTAGTATTTGAAATTAAGTGATACTAAACATACCTTTATTAATAAGGTAGAGCAACGGTAAGAAGCTATTTATAGTTTGGTAACAGTATAATAATAATAATAACAGTATATCACGCGGACGCAGAAGAGGGTGTAGGTTCCGCCAGTAACTTTTTATTTACTGTACTGGGGATCGTACCAGAGTTATTTCTCTGTATACAGAAAAGCACAAGTACTAATATAAATAACTTAAATAATGGATAATGCAAAGATCAAATCAATACTTAAAAAGGGATATCTTAATCAGAAATGGCTTCTTATATATTACAGAGTACCACACGTTGGCAGTGCGCTCTAAAATGTGACAAAGCCAGTACTTACTTCCTAGAAGCCAGTGCTTACTTTCTAAAACCAGTGCTTATCTCCTAAGACCAGTGTATTGCTTTGGCTATCAACACTTGTTCTTTTGAAGTTAGATAGTTTGGGTAAATGTGCACAAGGCCAGTGCGTCTTACTAAAAGACAACTATTGGTATTCTCTCGTGTACTTTTACTCCACAACTAGCCAGTGCGTATTGCCACTGCTCAGCACCTGGACCTGTGTGCTGAACCCTTTATAACCTCAGCTTCTCCTTATTCAGGAAAGCCACTGCAATTCTTTTTTCAGAATTTCGCTTCTTACCTAGAACCTTTGGTTTTGTCACTTTGGGCCATCTTCGGCAATGAGTTACATATACAGACTGATTTAAGACTGAGAAACTTTGGTTTTATACTACAACTAGGACGAGTCTATGTATTATGGGCGATACCAAAAGTCTTCATCAATAAAATGTTTGTAAAGCACATTGTTAAGTATTAACAAGCATCGAAAGGACGTCACTGGATTTCTAAGAATACGGATCGGAATATTCCGTATACTACACATATCACTGTCCTATGTCGATTCTGAAAATTATGAATTTCAATGAATTTTCATAGCAATACATAAACAACCTATAAATAACTTAATCGAAAGTAGAAACTACGACCCAATACTGATCTATCTTTGGACTAAATAAACTTAATACTCATGCGCAAAGCACATTCCAATAATTTTAAAGGATGGGAAATACTTTTTAAATAATAAAGTCAACCTTAGCTTAATTAATTTACGCATATTTTCTCACCTTTGTGTTTATCGCTATTTGGTATATCTAGTGATAGGGAAAGAAACTATTAATAAAATGCAAATCATTCAAAGCTGATTTCATCACAAGGGAACCCTCGGAAACGATGTTTATCTTCGCGACTGGCACCTCCGCTAGGTGTCGCCCCCGATGGAATGAATGAAAACAAAATGTTAAGATGTTAATTTTAGGAATACAAATAACCTTGGACAGGAATTGTGTTTGGTAGCGGCAGGGAATTATAAAACAAGTTTTAGTATAATTCCCTGGTAGCGGATACGAAAACTGTCCGGAGTTTGGATACAGACTCAGTTGCAAATGAAATAGATGTCGTTTTGAAATTTATTGAGTTGGGAATGAAAATACACTGAAATTTTATTTAACAAAAACAAAACAAAGTAGCTATTATTTAAATCTTTTTCATGAAAGTAATTTACTTTCGTATCTATCTAAGCTGGCTTACACATCCGGGTTTCACGGTGTCACTACCGAAGCTAATCATTTCGTACCATAACCATTTCGTACCATACCTTTTCGTACTGGTCATAATGTATCGATCTGTATATGGTACGAAATGGTAATAATGTGTCGATCTGCCTTTGGTACGACTGTATCAATATGCATATGGTACGATCTGGTAATAATATATCGATCTGCATATGGTACGACTTGGTTTTCACTGTAGTGCGAAATGGAATGTACGAAATGGATATGGTACAAAATGACTATTATTCGTCAGCGCCCCAACATTTAAATCTCGGGGAGTCGAGAAATAAAGCATCAGTATGTTGTCTACGCGAGGGTCCAACCGACGTGGTCTACAGTAATGAGGACTAATGTCCTCTAATAAATACCCATTACATATATAGTGTGGTGGTACAAGACTATGTATCCAGGTCGAGCCTGTTGTGTGAACCAGTATCACTACGAGTCGCGATAGCGACGAGTTGTGATGCGGTTAGTTCACGCAACAGGCAAGACCTGATACATAGTCTTGTACCAACACACTATTTATGTAATAAGTTTATCTAACATTTCAATAAAAACAAATTTTAAACAAATAACAAGGATCGAATTAATATTTACAACCCTTTTTTACAATACTCGCAGGAAGACAACATTCTGTGAATGACATCACGTTATTTGTTGCCGCTCTTTCACCAATGTCGAATTACTGTTCAATCACTTTCAGTGTCACTGTACAATCCGACAACGCTTTTAAAAAAGACATGTGGACCTTACAGTTGCCGGAAATATTGATAATATGTCTTTACGTTGCCTACATTGATGTGTTTTTCGCCGGATTCCAATTATATGACGCCATGACAAAGGAGTTCGGCAGAGAACGTCTGGTGCAACGTCGCGCCATTCTTTTATCACCACAGTGTGGTGATACAGTGTGGTGATGCAACATCTTGTATCAGACACCTTGTATCAGACAAGTTACTTTCGTTAATTTCAAAGGAAAATGTACATAATGTTAGATAAAAAGGAATATTTCTGGGTTGTTTTTTTTTGTTTGACTGACGAGATAAAATTTTCAAGGACTTTTTTCTGTTTGGAAACTGTGTTAAATTATTTTTTTTCTTTTTAACTCAAACAATGAATGATGGAAAAAACAAAACAATTAACAGATTCCTAAAACGTCCATGAATAATCACGTAATGATATACCTGTAGCAGAACAAGCCGTAACCAATAATCATGGCCGCCAAACTTCGTCCTTCAAATTGACAGAATTCTTAACAATTTACGTCTGTTGCTAAAAACTCTTAATGTGTATGTTTACAAATTAAATGTTTACAGAGTTACGTATTGTAAGAATCTTGTTAACATTTCAATCTTTAGCGATCAGAATTGTGTGATGTTTTTGTTGTAATTATATAATAGGAACAAATTGTCTATCTGGGTGTAGTATACAGACAAACTCTACATCTGTATTAACAAATAGGTCAGGATGTGACACAGCTGATCGACAACCATCTGTATTAACAAATAGGTCATGATGTGATACAGTTGATCGACAACCATCTGTATTAACAAATAGGTCATGATGTGACAGTTGATCGACAACCATCTGTATTAACAAATAGGTCATGATGTGAGACAGCTGATCGACAACCATCTGTATTAACAAATATGTCATGATGTGACACAGTTGATCGACAACCATCTGTATTAACAAATAGGTCATGATGTGACACAGTTGATCGACAACCATCTGTATTAACAAATAGGTCATGATGTGACACAGTTGATCGACAACCATCTGTATTAACAAATAGGTCATGATGTGACACAGTTGATCGACAAAATATACTTGTATGTAATAAGGGATGGGAGTTATGGTGTTTACAACAATATTTCAGTTATATCATCGAGGTCAGTTTTATTGGTGGAGGAAACCGGAGTACCCTAAGGAAACCACCGACCTGCCACAAGCCACTGACAAACTGTATCCCATAATGTTTTATCGAGTACACCTCGCATGAACGGGATTCTAACTCACTACGTTAGTGGTGATATGCACTGATTGTATATGTAGTTGTAAATCCTACTATCATATGACCACGGCGACCTCTTACAGACATCAGACCTTGCTAACACATAAGTACATTTTAATTCAATATGTACCACTTGTAAACAGGTGAAATCGTCATCTATAATATAATTTACGTATTCGATTATTCTAAGTAATGTTTTCTTTGATCTTTACAGGTTAACAGTTTTGTCGGAGCTTTCCATGACGCTGTAATATTGTATTCTCTGGCCCTGAACGAGACGTTAGCCGCCAATAAGTCCATTAAAGATGGTGCTGAAATCACGAGGCGGATGTGGAATAGAACATTTGATGGTAATTAAGTTTATATAGTAGTTATTATTAAAGGATTGTTCTTGTTAGTGTTACTCTAAAATAATATTAAGACTAGCTTAGCCCCGCCATTATGTAGTGAAGTGCCTGTACCAAACAACGGTAATGTATTTGTGTGTTAGGGGTGTCGTGTTTGCCTCTGTCTACGGGTTTCATATTTGGTTTTGTAATTATTCTTATGGTTTGGTAAACACAATATATATGTATCAAAGGTGTGAGTTCAAATCCCGTCGAAGGCAGAACAACAATTGGACAGCTCAAAAATCTAATGCTAACACTGTTTGGTTTAATTTTCAGACGTATATATATGTATGCATATGGCTTGGTATCTTTTCTTAGAATTCATCAGGAAAAACGTTTAAGCATGATGTTCTTAATGTCTAAAGTCTTTTATTGATTTCAGAAAATAGTTCAACACGATATCGTTTGGATTTACACATGAATATATTGTCCAGCGTTAATAGATATAATAAGAAATCAATTGAGGAATGGACATGTCTTGTCGATCATTAGATCTTAACAAACTAATCGTAATACCTGATGTGTTATGGATATTAAATCTATTGTTCCTTCTCTTCGCCTCGTTTCTTTGATAATAATTGATTATATTGTAAGAAACCAAATCCATATTTTATACCATCCCGAGTTTGATAGCCTAGGACGTAGTGTTAATTACATATATAAAAACTCTATGTTTATTCCTATTCATTTCACGTTATTATATGGGCAAATCTTAATTTACATACAAATTTAACTGAGCGAATTATTTGACATTTCCACAGTCTATTCTCACGGAGTTTGTTTGTTTGTTTGATTGTGTTTAACTTCACTTTCAACACTTTTTTCAGTTATATCGTTCTTGACGAAGTAATTTATTCTCAAACTCTAACTGAATGGAGTAATTAATTCCCAAACTCTACATCAGCGGAGTAAATAATTCCAAAATTCTACCTGGACGGAGTAATTAATTCCCAAACATACCTGGATGGAATAATAAATACCAAAATCTCTACCTTCATGGAATACGTAATTCCTAAATGTTAGCTTGACACAGTAATTATTTTCTACAATTCTATCTGGACGGAGCAATTAATTCCGGAATTCTATCTGGACGGAACTGATTATTTTTTATATTAATTACTCCGACCAAGTAGAATACGTATTAATTACCTGTCAAGAGTACGGACTCTACTGAATGACACTACAGACGTGTATATTGATCCATGTCACTAGTAATAGACAGTCAAGAGTACGGACTCTACTGAATGACGCTACAGACGTGTATATTGATTCATGTCACTAGTAATAGACAGTCAAGAGTACGGACTCTACTGAATGACACTACAGACGTGTATATTGATCTATGTCACTAGTAATAGACAGTCAAGAGTACGGACTCTACTGAATGACACTACAGACGTGTATATTGATCCATGTCATTAGTAATAGACAGTCAAGAGTACGGACTCTACTGAATGACACTACAGACGTGTATATTGATCCATGTCACTAGTAATAGACAGTCAAGAGTACGGACTCTACTGAATGACACCTAAAGACGTGTATATTGATCCATGTCACTAGTAATAGACAGTCAAGAGTACGGACTCTACTGAATGACACTATAGACGTGTATATTGATCCATGTCACTAGTAATAGACAGTCAAGAGTACGGACTCTACTGAATGACACTACAGACGTGTATATCGATCCATGTCACTAGTAATAGACATGTCAAGTTCGTGACAATTGTTGTCCTTTCTATGCCAAAGATTAGGGTTACATTCTTTTACCTAGGTTTCTGTTTCCACCATGTGAAATACTGTGTTTGGTTGTTAATCCCAAGTTTACTATGGGAACTGATGCTTTTAAATCATATGTTTACAACTCTATACCCTGATATGTGACCTGATACTGTTTAAATCCTACGTTTTAGACCTTTTATCTACCATTTGAGCTAATGCTTTTGAATACTAAGCGCTTAGAGTAGTTTTATGATTATATAATGCGCTATATACAAATATGCTATAATAATAATAATAATAATAATAATACACTTTAAGCTTTTATCCCACAACTGCTATGTTTTAAAATCGTTTTACCCTATCGTGTGTGCTGATGCTTAAACATCCCACATTTATAAATGTTTTTTCTTGTTCAGTAATGCTTAAAACACATGAACCTGTCCTGTCAGTTGAAGTACCAACTGAACATCTCTTATTGGTTGAAATGTAAGAGCTGATGTGGACAATGATGTTCAGTGTACGTACATGAAATGAATTAACATATAATATAATGTAAAGTTTGGTATATTTGTAGGTATTACAGGGACAGTCAGCATAGATGACAATGGAGATAGAAATGCAGATTACTCACTGCTGGATATGAACCCCATAACGCATAAATTTGAAGTAAGTCTATTTGAATAAAAAACGCATAAGTGCCGATGAATCCCAGAACGTATAAATTTGAAGAAAGTCTATATTAATCCACGAAGTAAGTCTAGATAAATAAAATAAGGCATATAATATTTCAAGTAAGTCTTTTATGAACCCCAAAAGCATTAATTTGAAATAAGTCTAGATTAATCCAAAACCGTATGCATTTAACGTGTAGATGAACCAGAAAATGGATTAATTTGAAGTAAAGCCTGTTTTAATTTGTTTGACATTACACGATAAACTGACAAACTTTAGCACATAATGTTGTATGGAGTACTCCTCGCCTGAGCAGGGCTCGAACTCACAATGGTGATAGGTAGTTATAAGTCCATCTACCATACGATAACAACATCGACTAAGGTTATAAAGCTGTGTTTCTTCAGCAGTAGAGTTTCTTTGTACTTATATAATTAGCTCGCTTGGCAATCAATCAGCGACGTCAGACAGCGTCAATCAGTATTGTATTCATATAATCAAGTTGGGTTCATGAATACTGAAGCCAAATACTGAAGAATAGCTTATTTTTCCCATTTAATGCTGCTAAGTTTTATATAGAAAAAAAATATTCAGTTTTTTTCATCTATTTTTCTTGCGTATTTCAAGAACAGCCATGATAGACAGTAATCAATCAGGGATATTGTTTACTGTTGGTATAAAATATATTTTGAATGAACGGAAAAAAAGTCTAATTGATGATATTTTGCATAGGAAATCCTCATATTAATCTATGTAGAGTTTAAAGAATAAAGAGTTATGTATAAAGTTCAAGATTAGGACACCACGTTCCTCATCACAATCTTGTTCACCCAATAATATGTGAGGGTTGATATTTCAATAACATATGGAAAACATTTGCATGACCGCATCATAACTTTACGAAGGTGATGCTTAAAGTTCATCAAACGAGATTAACGCCGCCGCGCATTATTGAAGTGTCTGTACCAACTCAAAGACAGGAAAATGAGTGGTCATTTACAGCCAAACCTGCATTAAGAGGTCATCTTTGGGACAAATAAAATGGCCCTATAAGACAGGTGACCTCTTGAAAGAGGTTCAATTTGTATGAATTTCTCTATGAATGAACAAGAAAAAAGTTACCTTTAAATACAGGTGACTCTTTAATAGAGGTGACCGCATGGGCAGGTTTAGATGTATTTGTCTTTACAGTGTGGTATTGTTTATGCTACATATCTCTTTACTTAATACAGCCCGGGTGGCTCAATGAGTTAGGTAGTTGTAGGGCTCGGTGGCTCAATGAATTAGGTAGTTGTAGGGCCCGGGTGGCTCAATGAGTTAGGAAGTTGTAGGGCCCGGGTGGCTCAATGAGTTAGGTAGTTGTAGGGTCCGGTAGCTCAATGAGTTAGGTAGTTGTAGGGCCCGGGTGCCTCAATGAGTTAGGTAGTTGTAGGGCCCGGGTGGCTCAATGAGTTAGGTAGTTGTAGGGTCCGGTGGCTCAATGAGTTAGGTAGTTGTAGGGCCCGTGTGGCTCAATGTGTTAGGTAGTTGTAGGATCTGGGTGGCTCAATGAGTTAGGTAGTTGTAGGGTCCGGTGGCTCAATGAGTTAGGTTGTTGTAGGGTCCGGTGGCTCAATGAGTTAGGTAGTTGTAGGGCCTGGGTGGCTCAATGAGTTAGGTAGTTGTAGGGCCCGGTGGCTCAATGAGTTAGGTAGTTGTAGGGTCTGGTGGCTCAATGAGTTAGGTAGTTGGAAAAAAATACCTAATAACTCATCAGTCTATCACCAATACGGCGTGGGTTCGCGCCCGGCTTTGTAAATTACAAAAAGGTGCACTCGACTTGCAACCGCAAGTAATAAAGTTCACCAGTTGCTTGCCCGTGGTCGGTGGTTCTCTCCGGGTACTCCGGCTTCTTCCAACACTAAAACTGGTCGCAATGATATAGCTGAAATATTGCTAAAAGTGGCGTTAAACACCAAAAATAAAAATAAAATTGCTTAATAAAATGAAACAAAGCAAAAATACTACACTGTCGGAACAATTCAAACATTTAATATCAAAGCAGATTATATACCATTAGTATTCGGTCCCATTAAAAATTTATCATTCGCTCTTTGTTTCGAAACTGTTGTTAAAATGACAAGCACATTTTTGTACAAAATTGAATGAATAACTTGTATTCTAGTTTTATTAAAATCATTCTATTTTTGACAATTGATATAAATGCACTATCTAATTTAATTTCCTCCCGGAAGCAAAATCCCGGAATGTTTCCATTGGGAAACGTAATTGATACTGACAGTTATAAAATATAATTTACTATTTCAATAATAACACGGACAATGAATTTGACAATGTATCTTTCTCTATCTTTCTTAAAAGTGCACCTAACTTTTAATTAGATGTGTTGTTAAGAGAGCGAATCTTAAATCTTTTTAATGCTATTGGCCAAATAAAGGCAAGGTGATTTAATCAGTTCTATTTGAATGGGAGACCTCTTATTACCACATTAATGAGCGTATGATA
>MJUT01056352.1:81012-106779 GCA_002080005.1 Gigantidas platifrons
ATAAATATATATACTAATAAATATATAGACTTATAAATATATATACTAATAAATATATATACTAATAAATATATATACTAGTAACATACCAATATAGTGTGTGTAATGTCTTGTTGTGTAATGTCTTGTTGTGTAATGTCTTGTTGTATAATGTCTTGTTGTGTAAATGTATTGTAACGTCTGTATTGTATGTAAAAATGGAAAATTACAACAACAAAAAAAGGGGAAACAAATAAAATAAGAAGGCCGGTAAAAGTCTTCTCTGTGATAGAGAAAGAAACAAAATTACATGAAAGGGAAGATCCATTGCAGTTGAAGAAATGGAAATTTCGTAACGGTCTGGGTGTTCATAATAACGAAAAAAATATTCATTGTTTTAATGTAAAGTCTCTTATGACAACCATGAATTAATGTTGACATTTTTATGATTAGTATTCAATGAAAGACATACAAGGGTTATTGTTAGGACAATGCTTTATACGATGCAAAGCAAAACAATCCAAATTGAGAATTAAACGGCATTGGAAAATAATTTTTCATCTATGTTTTGCGTATCTTAAAATTAATATAAATACTATGGTTATATATTTATATTACAAAAATATAGGCTAAGCCAGTTATTCATCGTTGGGAACGGCTTCGTACTTTTTGGGTTGAATGAATGCATTCTTTATTGCAAACAGTACATGCATGCTATAGCAAAAATGGATATATAAAATGATAAAAAAAAAAACACACAAACAGATAACAGAGATTAATATGACAAAGTTCATTGTATAATTTCTAATATTAATTTCCAAGCTGAATTCAAATATCTACACAATATAATTCTAAGATACTTATCTCAAGCTTTCAGTAATTTACAAAGGTTTTGAGGATTTGGCCATGACTAATAATATCTAGGTAAAGACTATTGAAAGATCTGTAATCGGTTGTTCAATAATACTTGACGTTTTTATTTTCCGGTTGTTCAATAATACATTAAATGTAGGTTTTCCGGTTCAGTGCCTCTGTGGTTACTCAGTCACGTTTTGAGTTTTACTTTTTTCGGTTACTCAATCATATCTTAAGTTGTATTTTCTGGCTTAATCAATGATAATTTACGTTTTTCGGTTGCTAATGACTCTTTAAGTTTGATTTACTGATGAAAGAATCTACACCATATTTTCGTGGGGGACATACAGGCTGGATATTGAAGATATCTTTTAAAACATTTGAAAACAAAAATTGATATCCTGTCGATATTCATTTCGAGATGATGTAAATTAATTTGTGTGTCTGAAATATGGCACTCCCCTAGGAGGTTCACAACTCGTTATAGCAGCGATTATATTTATAATCTAATGTTCTCTTCCCTCAAGCATATGTGACCTTATCAGAGTTTGGCTATCCTGGGTAGGCCGTTTGGGTTTTTTGTAAATAAAGTTGAGATATTATGGCATGTAAAAGGACAAGGGCTCGGGTGGGACAATGAGTTAGGTAGTTGGTTTACCTAACAACTCATACACACCTATCACCTAATACGGCGTGGGTTCGCGCCCGGCTTTGTAAATGGCAAAAAGGGTGTCCTCGACCGCAAATGATGAAGCTTTCCAGTTGCTTGCCCATGGTCTGTGGTTCTCTCCGGATTCTTCCACCACTAAAAGTGGTCGCCATGATATTCCTGAAATACTGCTGAAATTGGTGCTAAACTACCAAAATTAATAAATCAATAATGTAAAAGGATATGAACGATCATTTCTAGCACACAGTTGTTCATTAGGAAGGGAGTTAGGGGGTCATGGTCAAGGGCGGATCCAGCGGGGTGGGGTGCACCCGGCGCGCCCCCTCTCCCCCTAAAATTGGAAAACATATGATTTTTTTGCGTAAAATTGTGATTTTTCACACGAAATAGTCCCAAAATTTTTGCGCCTCTCACCGCTCGGTGCGATTATTTTAAGTGCGCCCCCCCTAACTTGAAATCCTGCATCCGCCCCTGATGGTGTTTCACGCCACAACGGGACCCTCACTTGTTATTAGAACTCCAGATAATTGGATATACAATTGTTTTGATAGATACCAGGATATATAGATAGTAAAACCTGTCTATGTGGTCACCTCTATTAAGCAGTCACCTGTATTGAAAGGTCACCTCTTTCTTGTCCTGTCATCGACAATTTCATATGAACAGAACCTCTTTTAAGAGGTCACCTGTCTTATGAGGCCACTTTTTCGTTGTCCCAAAGGTGACCTCTTAATACAGGTTTGACTGTATATATACACAATATAACAGAAAGCCATCTCATGATATTGAGCAAACCCGCTCCTTAATTCATTAAAGTAAGATGGCTTTCCAAAACATACTATTAGAAATTCTGCTGAATTTTAAATACAAATTTCCTCTTTCCAGACAAATTACTTATCGTTTGATCGCGTGGCTGAAATCAGCCAAATATCTTATAATGTAATGCAGGAAATGTACATCGGTGAAAGTGTGGTTTTAAAACATGTTAATTTATCTTAGCAAATTTTTTTTAGCTGAATTGAAAAGGATTCCTCTAGCGAGTGTATATGTATAAATATAGATATCAACATCGACTGTAGACATACTGTTCTTTAATTAGCTTAAAGAGAAACACGTCCTCTTAGAACGACATTATGTTTTATTCGGTCAAGTTAAAAATATATATTAGCGTTGTCTAGTGGTTTTGACCTTGCACATTGTTTATTAAATAAAGCATGATATGAAGCTTAAATATAAAATATAGGACGAATTACACTCATAAGGTTGTGTTATGGTCTTAAATGCCACTGTCAACAATAATTCAGTTATATTGTGGTGGTCAGTTTTACTGGTGGAGTAAACCGGAGTACCTGGAGAAAACCATCGACCGGTGGTAAGTCACTGACAAACTTCACCACATAATGTTGTATGGAGTACAACCCGGTCTAAGTGGGATTATAACTCACAACGTTAGTGGTGATGGGCACGGATAGCACAATTATTGTTAATCCAACAGCCATATTTGTATTTTGTAAATAAAAAAAAAGAAAAACCAACAAACAAAAACAACAACAACAACCATACGACAACAACGACAACGGTGGCTGCTGATTACGTAGTCCTGTAAGGTGCTTTGAGGATTGGTTACGGTGGCTGCTCATTACGTAGTCCTGTAAGGTGCTTTGAGGATTGGTTACGGTGGCTGCTCATTACGTAGTCCTGTAAGGTGCTTTGAGGATTGGTTACGGTGGCTGCTGATTACGTAGTCCTGTGAGGTACCTTGAGGATTGGTTACGGTGGCTGCTCATTGCTTAGTCCTGTAAGGTGTTTTGAGGATTGGTTACAGTGGCTGCTGATTACGAAGTCATGTAAGGTGCTTTGAGGATTGGTTACGGTGGCTGTTCATTACGTTGTCCTGTAAGGTGCTTTGAGGATTGGTTACGGTGGCTGCTCATTACGAATTCCTGTAAGGTGTTTTGAAGATTGGTTACGGTGGCTGCTCATTACGTAGTCCTGTAAGGTGCTTTGAGGATTGGTTACGGTGGCTGCTGATTACGTAGTCCTGTAAGGTGTTTTGAGGATTGGTTACGGTGGCTGCTCATTACGAAGTCCTGTAAGGTGCTTTGAGGATTGGTTACGGTGCCTGCTCATTACGTAGTCCTGTCAGGTGTTTTGAGGATTGGTTACGGTGACTGCTCATTACGTAGTCCTGTAAGGTGTTTTGAGGATTGGTTACGGTGGCTGCTCATTACGTAGTCCTGTAAGGTGCTTTGAGGATTGGTTACGGTGTCTGCTGATTACGAAGTCCTGTAAGGTGCTTTGAGGATTGGTTACGGTGGCTGCTCATTGCGTAGTCCTGTAAGGTGCTTTGAGGATTGGCTACGGTGGCTTCTCATTACGAAGTCCTGTAAGGTGCTTTGAGGATTGGTTACGGTGGCTGCTCATTACGTAGTCATGTAAGGTGCTTTGAGGATTGGTTACGGTGGCTGCTGATTAGGAAGTCCTGTAAGGTGCTTTGAGGATTGGTTACGGTGGCTGCTCATTACGAAGTCCTGTAAGGTGTTTTGAGGATTGGTTACGGTGGCTGCTCATTACGTAGTCATGTAAGGTGCTTTGAGGATTGGTTACGGTGGCTGCTGATTACGTAGTCCTGTAAGGTGCTTTGAGGATTGGGTACGGTGGCTGCTGATTACGTAGTCCTGTAAGGTGCTTTCAGAATTACGACTCAAACCATTTAATGTTAGATACTCCCATCGCTTGAAGCTTGTTGCAAAGAATTTGATGATCGACCGTACCGAATGCCTTTTGAAGATCTATGATTACAAAACCAGTGAAGAGGCCTTTAGATGTTTGAGATTTAATATGATCAAAAAGATGAATAAGGCACGTATCGGTGGAATAAGCGCTTCTGAAACCAGATTGAAGTTCATATACAAGTTTTTTTTTTTTTTTACTAAATATGATTCTAGCTGTTCATATACTGCTTTTTCTACAATTTTTGATATAATACACAGTATACTTATTGGTCCATAATTTCCAACCTCTGTTCTATTGTTTTTCTTAAATAATGGTTTGACCCGTGCTGATTTTAATTGATCGGGAAGTATACCACTCGTAATTGATAAATTTACCATGAAATTGATGGGCTTTGTTAGTGTTGTAGCCGCATCTTTGGCGAACCTTCCTGGAATGTCGTCTAATCCTGTGCTTTTAAATGAATTAAGATGACACAATTCCTTATGTATAAATTCCTCGGACACAGGACTTATTTCAAGTTGAAATCTATTAATATTAACTCTACTATAAAACTGTTGGTAAGAGTAGAGGCTACGTGGAATATATTTGGAGATGGAGTACCGGTAGATAAACAGAATAGTGTGGATAATTTACCAAAGGTGATCGATATAAAATGTAAACAAGCAACGACAGTAGCACCTCTATCTATAGTAACAGGGATAAGCCCATGTACATAGTATCATTTTGAGAAAGTTGCCTTTAGTTGGACACGTGAAGCAAATTATGTGATCGGTAAAGTAAAAATGAAAAACATTTGAGTAATTAACAAATTCGATCGCACAAATATACGACACAGAACAATAGAAGACAATAAAACCGAATATGATTCTTTTATGTTTTATCAGCGCAAGTTTTGGGATGTAAGAAAAACATAAGAATGTAAACTAAACAAATACCGACAATGGACAAATATGCTGAAAAGTACAAATTGTGTCCGTGGTGTTTTCAATCTTAACTTGAGAAGCGTAATTATTTTTAATAGTTAACAATCAAATATAATATTTTGCAACAAAGATGAATTAGACAATAATATAAATACTCTGGTATGTTATCCAACCGTTACATTATATTTCAATTTAATCCACACAAATTAGAAATATTATTCTGTGCTAATTGACAATTATTAGAATTAGGAGATAACTGTATTGTATTTGAAAATTTCACGGCATCAATTGGAGATATGATGGTCGCAAATTGAGCTTACTGGCGACGCGATAGCGGAGCCAGTAATCGGATCTTCTGCTTCTGCCTCTTAATGGCCACCACCAACAAGTTGATTGTTCTGCCATGTGGAGTACGCATGTAGTACAGAAACTTCTTTTTTTTTTAAAGCTGACTGAGTTGTCAACAAAATATACAGTTTTAAAAAAATCTATATACAGTTAATGTGGAAGTCCGGATACTTGAGCCTTGAAGGCATCAAGCGTTTTGGCTGACACAATATCCGAAGGTAGAGAGTATATTTGCGACCATTAAATCGACAATTGATGCCGTAAAATTTTCAAATACCATACAGTTATATCCATTCTAATGTAATCGTGTGTATAGATGTGAATTGCCATATTATTGACAAGATGACGTAAGCGGTAATCAGCTAAAATTCTAAAAATATCTGATGCTATTTAAGTCGACAATTAATGCCGTGAAATTTTCAAATACAATACCGATATCTCCATTCTAATGTAATCATGTGCATTGCCACATTATTGACAAGATGACATAAGCGGTAATCGGATAAAATTCTAAAAATATCTCATGATATTTCAACCGTGGAATTGATACCTTGAAAATTACAGCATTGTCCAATCACAAACCAGGAATATTAAACAACTACATTATAATTCATATTCTAGCACGGAGACGGTCTCACGGTAATTAGACTTGCATTTACTATTTCAATCCTAATTTAATAGCGCAAAGTTAAACTATCAATTAAAGGTGGGAAATATGATACCAGATAAGACTAAAAATGAAGCAAAAATAACAAAATATTGGGACCCTCAAACTGAGACAAAGAAGAATAGAGAGTACATGAACTGATACTTCTAACAGGTCAGGACCCCTGGTTCATACATGACACCCATCGTAAATATACGTAGACATTTGCAAATGGCGTAAATCAGAGAGTCACATCTCGCTATCTAGACCTCGGAGAAGTCGTTTCCATGGATACATCGGTTTAGTATAGCGGTCGAATTGTAGCATTTATAAGTAATTGACCGTGAACATGTTCAATAATATATTTAAACAAACTTGCTATATATTGATATATTGAGTCGCGAAAGATTTTAAATACTGAGAATTTACACTTAGGTGACAAAAGTATTTCACGTTTTGTGTACACAACGTCAAGCTACCAGATAAGAATGTACTTCGGTGGCCTATAACTTTATTGACATTGATCATTATATAACTAAATTTAGACATGATACTTTACTAAATATGACGTGTTAGTGACGTAATTTCGATGCGCAGACACAAAACATAAATGCTGCAAAAAGGGAGTTTCAAACATGACTAGAAAAACAAAGGAGATGAGTCCTGACCAAAACACGACAAGTAGTACGGCTACACCAGGATGGATTAAAAAAAAAAACAGAAATCGGAAAGATAATTGGATTTAGTCAATCTGCAATGTCTAAATATTTGAAAATATTTGATCAACGGGGAAATATAGAAAACAAGCCGCGAACAGGTCGACCCAGATCTACGAGCAAGCAAGGTGAACGTACATTGATAAGACTTGTAAAACAGGATGGTAGAAGAAGCTTACGCGATTTGATGAATGAATTTAATCAGTCTGTCCCATTTCCGATTTATAAACGGTCCATTCAACGACGATTGAGTAAAATTGACTTTCACAGAAGAATTGTTGCGAAAACTCTGATAATTTCGTTGAAAAATAGAAACAAATCGTGTGCGATGGTGCCGAAATTGACTACACTGGACAATGCAAGAACAATGGAATAAAATAATATTTTCTGATGAAATGCAGGTGGTGTTAGGGAACAATTCACGTTTGTATGTGTGGCGGAAATCCGAGGAAAGGTGGAACACGCAATGTTTAGGACTGTATGAAAGTCGTATTGGCGGCGCACGTGTGTCTGTAATGTTTTAGGGTGTATTTGTTGAGAGGGAGTTGGTACAATCACATATGTAGAAGGAAATATTACCTGGGCCAAGTACATAGACATCCTTGACAAAAATCTTTGGCCAGTCATTGCAAAATTCGAAAATAATCAGTGGATTTTCCAAGATGACAACGCCTCGGTACATCAGTCCTTACAGACAAAATTGTGGAAAGATAACAATGATGTCGATTGTCTTGATTGTCCATCCCAATCACCAGACATTCTTATAATTGAAAACATTTAGAGATTTATTAAAATACGCCTACAACGGAAACAACACGCCATTCATTCCAAGGGTGACCTAATCCGCGCCGTCCAAATAATTTGGTATTCCATTTCAAAGGTGTACATTTCAAACTGATATCGATATCTTCCAAGACGACTAAGACATGTAATTAAAGCCAAAGGTCATGCCACTAAATACTGAATGTTTGGTGAGTATAGTTTTATTTATTATCAAGCTATAGCTTGTCCAACATCAACAAACTTCAACCGCATAACTTGGAGTGACGTCGTAAACTTGAAATACTTTTGTCATATAATTGTATAAATATACATTTCAGTTACTCGTGAGTAGAATTAAATTTACAGCTTCCATTTGAATTTAATGGCACAAATGTAAAATATTACTTAGAGGGTGGCATGTGACACCATACAGATTAAACTTAAAATAAAACAAAGATAATAGTAACACTTGGAGTATGACTTATCAATGAAATATTTAGGTATTGAACGGCTACACATCCCAAATATATACAAGAACGATACAAGTTAATGGATCTATATATATACATATATATGTATAGTAGTTTGGATTGTTAAAAGTCGTAACTAATACTCCATTTTCCCCCTTTTTTAACGTTTACTTTGCCACGAACTATAAATTGATATATTTGAGTTTCTAAATTTCAACACATGTGCATATGGTAACAAATCAGATATTTTCCCAGTTCTACATGATAACAACAATATCAGATCAAGTATTTGTAAACAGTACCACGTTCACATCAATGGAGTAACGACGCCATTATTCTAGCTTAGGGGGTCTGTTTGTTCAGCAAATTCTTTATATTCAACAACGGGAATATTGTGGAATCTAATTGATAGCATAAGCAAGATGTTTGTCAGAAGCCATGACTCAACATTATAGAAATTGCAAATGAAAAAGTAATAGCTCAGTATTGAACAGAAGCACATTCAAAAATGCACAAGAAAACACGAACATTAAATATCAAGCGATATACATGGAACAATTTAGACCGATACAATTTCTTTCTAACGCTTTGTATTTTTTCATTTGTATTTAGCGTCTCTCGTCCCACGTGAAGTATTTCCACAATAGTACCACTCCACAGTTTATTGCAAATCATTAGCGCTATGTACAAAGACAGCATTTTAATATGAAATATTATTTCAAACACCTGTGGAGGGATCTACATGTATGAATTAGGATAGGTAAAAACCATAACACTCTCTGTGTTTTGTGTTATTAACGTCTATCTTATTCCTACGACATGTATTTCCTCAATAATTAGACTTAGAGTATGACGTGAACGACATTGATCAATAAATTGATATAATTGAGACGTAGAAGTAGTGGAGAATACACTCCAACTGTAGATTCTTAAAAATAATCAACGAGACCCGTCAGGGTCGAATTGATTATTTTTAAGAATCTACAAGTTGGGGTGTATTCTCTCACATAATACATTTCTATCTGCGACAGTGTTTTCATTTTATATTTTTACCTTTTGAATGCTCAGAGGGCTAAATAAGCCACAATTAACAAAAAATAAACAACAACATTTTATCGGCATCCGTGCTTTCGATTCTCGTTGATATTTAGATATTTCAAGGTCTTTCAAGTTAATATAATTGTTTATATTTAGATATTTCAAGGTCTTTCAAGTGTCCCAAATGTTCACCTGTGGTCTGTCTGATTTGTTAAGTTGCTTTTGGTTCGTTGGTTGTTTTTGTATTGCGAGAATACTCGTCAGTTCTGAACATAAATTATGTTAGAATTCGAATACTTATATCGTGTCTTGTATATATTGATCGATTGCTTTTTTTTAAGCAAATTGTTGATATTTAAAAAAAAAAGCTTACTATCAAGAGATATATATACTAATTATAGAATTTATTAATGTGGTCAACTTAGCGGAGTGGTAAGATGGAAGTTTTGAAAGTCAAAGTAGACTTTAAAAAGCCCAGCAGTGGTTCGAGACACGAAAGTCCCAAAATAAGTAAAACACGTTTTGAAGCCTAAAATAATAAAAGGTTAAAGTTCATATATTCAAGAACAAAAGAATAAACTGTAGATTCTTAAAAATAATCAACAGTTCAAACAATAGTGTGACGTCAGAGAAATGTATTATGCTGTAATATATTGAATGTTCTTGCACTGAGATGT
Organism: Gigantidas platifrons; assembly: GCA_002080005.1. Lineage (NCBI taxonomy): Eukaryota > Metazoa > Mollusca > Bivalvia > Mytilida > Modiolidae > Gigantidas > Gigantidas platifrons. The sequence continues at coordinate 90,833 of MJUT01056352.1, forward strand.
TATATTTAATATTACAGCACGAAGACGGGGTTTCGATAAGTAGATTTACATTTACTTCTTCAATCTTGATTTAACGGCACAAAGTTACAATATGAGTTAAAGGGGGAAATGTGATACAAGATAAAACTTAAAATGAAACAAAGATAGCAAAATATTGGACCCCACAAGCTCAGACAAAGAGGAAAAGAGAGTACATGAACTGATACTTCTAACAGATCAGTAACCCCTGGTTCATACATGGCACCCGTCGTGTATAAGGATCGATTATGTATTTAACCATGGTAACAGTAATATACGTAGACATTTACAAATGGTGGAAATTATACAGAAAAAACCCGTTATCGAGAACTTAGATAATTCGTTGCCATGGATACACCGATTTAAGATAGAGATCCAAATGTAGCAGGTATGAAATATTTATTAGGTAACTCTGATTACTAGAATACTTTGTAAACTCGAAGTGAAATGTGTGGTTCGTTGGAGTTCGATATAGCCAGGTTTGACTTCATGTCATTAATATTCGTTCTCACAGAGAATAGATGGTGTTTGCGTCCGTTACAATCACTGAACACGTTTCTTTGTGGTTTCACAATCATGATTACAAAATTTAAACAAGTTCATGAACAAACAGTTTAGCTCACTGTTCAATTCAAGTAACTCAGATTAGTAAATTTATAGCTTTGATATTTAACTTAGAGAATATAAGCTACCAAATTTCAAGAAAAGTGATTATTGTAACAAATAAGATATATCACCAGTTCTACATGGTAAAACAGTATCAAAATGATACACACATTATGAATAATTATTTATCTCGTAACAGTAAAAAGTTCATCTACACAGTATTGGTGTAAAAATTATATAATTTTATTTTAGGGAGTCGGGTTGTGCATTACATTCTTTATATTCCACAATGGACACGGGGATATTGTGGAATCTTATTGATAACATCAGCAAAATGTCTTTCAGAAGCCGAGACGCAATATTATAGAAATTGCAAATGTAAAACTAACATTTCAGTATTGAACAGAAGCACACACCCCAAAAAGGCACAAGAAAACACCCACAATAGATATCAAGGGAAAACTTAGACGGATAAAATTCCTACCTACCGCTCTGTGTTTCCTGTCTATTTAATGTCTCTCGTGCACCTACCCGGAGTATTTCCATAATAGTACAACTCCACTACTTCGTATATACTTGATATATTTGATTTCCGAAAGCTGTAATATAGTAAATGTTCTTGCAGTACAATGTTATTTTTAACATTTCAGCGTCATCACATGATTATTACTGTAAGTATAACTATATATTTGTTCAATCTGACGGTAATGACAGAAAGATAAAACATTTCATTAAATTGTGAAATGCGAACCGTAAAAGAACACCAGTTGTAGCTTAAAATCAAACAAAGATAACAGAATATTTGGTCTCCACAAACTTTAGACAAAGAAGAATACAGAGTACATGAACTGATACATCTAACAGGTTTGTAACCCCTGGTTCATGCATGATATCCATCGTGTATAATGACGGAATATGCATGTTACCATGATAACAATTATAGACGTAGACATTTTCAAATGGTGTAAATTATACAGTAAAACATGGTTATTGAGAACTCAGACAAGTCGTTTTCATGGTTACATCGATTTAAGATAGAGATCCAAATGTAGCAGGGTAGGATATTTACAAGGTAACTGGGATTACTCGAAGTCAAATGATTGGTTCGTTGGAGTTCGACATAGCCAGGTTTGACATTATGTCATTAGTATTTCTCTACAGAGTATGAATGCTTTTTTGTCCGTTACAATCATCAAGGCCAAAAATAAAAATAGGTTTGTTTACTGTTGGTCGACCGACCCTCCAAAATTGGGGCCGACCCAATTATTTTTTATTGCAGTTGTGAAAAAAAAATTGTTTTTTCCGTTTTGCATTTGCGGTAAATCCGGATTTGTACTTTTCCGGTTTGATCCGTATTTTATTGTAACCGGAACTTGTTCTAGATTCTCGGACGTACTCGTATGATTATATGCATATCTTTAAAAAAAAAAAAAGCCTACATACCTACCCCCCCCTTCTAAGTATGGGTAGGCCAACAGCAAGCAAAGATATTTTTAAGTCTGGCCTAAACACGTTTCTTTGTGATTGTGCAATCATGAGTACAAAATTGCAACAGGTTCATCGACCAGCACTTTATTTCATTGTCCAATTTAAGCAACAAAGATTAGTAAATTTATAGCTACAATATTTAACATTGAAAATTTAAGTTACCAAATTTCAACCAAAGTGTATATGGTCATAATATTAATTGAAACGCCTGTGGAGGGATCTACATGTATAAATTAGTATAGGTAGATACTCCAACACTGTCTGTTTTTGCTTTATTAACGTCTATCTGGCTTCTACGACATGTGTTTCCTCAATAATAGGACTTAGAGTATGACATGAACGACATTGACCAATACTTGTATATAATTGAGTCGTAGAAGCTTTAATATATTGAATGTTCTTGCACTGAAATGTTATATATAATCTTCCAGATTTGTCGCGGCCTTCTAGTAAGTATACTTACATTTACTTCTTCAATCTTAATTTAATGACATAAAGTTAATATATCAATTAGAGGGAGGAAATGTGATACCAGATAAAACTTTAAATGAAAGAAAGATCACAAAGTATTGGGCCCCACAAACTCAGACAAAGAAGAATGGCGCCATTTCAGAAAACAAAGATATGATTTGTAGATCTTTTAATGATCTTTAATTTGAATCTGACAATTTAATTATATATTATGACGGTATAAATATTCTGAACGAAATCAAATAATAAAATATATTTTATAAATTTTTTACTCTAATTATTAGCTTCAAATGAACATATTGTATAAATAATATAGAGATAAATTTATTATCATATCAATTAAATTAGTGTTTTGATATATAACTAATATAACATATTATGACAACAATTTCTATCAAAACAAATTTTATATTGTTAGTTCGGAGGTTTTTAGTTTGTCCGTCGTTGACTCTAAATTAGATAGTTCGGAGATATTCAGGTTGTCCGTCAATGACTCTAAAATTGCTATGTCGGAGATATTTAGTTTGTCCGTTAATGACTCTAAATATTTAATGCAGCATAAACTACTTCTACAGCTTTATTACAGGAGTAATACCACTAAAGAATTCTCCATAGCATTTTATGTTAAATAAAATATCATACAGGTTTCCCCTGAAGTTTAATATAAGCGACACTCATATATCATGGAAGGGGTACCTTATTGGACGTATACTTCCGAAATTCAACATACATTTAATGGCATATAAGAAAAAAAACCCAGACAGTCTGATGTTGCCTACCTTCAAAAATCATACTTTCACTTTCAATTTCACACATATTCAGGTGGTTTCTTTCCAATGCAATCATTTTTTTAATTTAAAACCACAAGGTCATCAAATATGGCTTACACTTATCCTAATATCTGAAGGTTTCTGCTGACATTCAGTATTTTTCAGTATCTAATAGGGTTTTTTTTTTTTTATCTCACAATGTAGTAACTCATTTGGGATTTACGTACTACTTTATCATACATCCTTCGACTGGTTCCCGGGTTTAGTGGTATTACACCTACATATTAGTTTTATACTAAGGATTCCTGGTGAATCATAGAATATAATCTGTATTAATAAGATTTGTTGTTTACAATCAGATCCGTTGTTTTCCCACAAATGTTCCGACGACAACATGAACACGATACCTTTTTTTCTTATTAAACTGAACTTCCCATCATTTTATATTCAATTTCATAACAATGTTAATATAATTTGTTACAGATCTATTATTATATTAGAATTGGCACAGGGGACAGTAACTGAGAGATACAACTTTCTTCTTATTTATGTTTTTATTGAATCATACCACCATTTAACTTTGGCAAATTATCTTCAGATTATAGAACAAAGATTAATCATTAAGGAAAGAAATTCTTGATATATTAATTGTAAGATGCATCACGGAGGATGGGTTCCTGATTTTGCATTGGATGGACAGCAGGCAATTCTATGTAATACAATTTTGAGGAGGTGATACTGTTTAGGATTCTGTTTGCGGTTCAAGAAGATGTGTTAGAGAAGAGTTTGCACAGAATGAGTTGAACACAATCGTGGATAATTTAAATAGGAAGATTAGGAGGAGGCGGTACTGGAGGCAAAGGGTGCCAAACGGATACAGGTTTCTCTGTCTTTATCATTTCAATATTACTATATGTTTCTTCATGGTAGTCTGTAAGAAAAACAAAATAATACCATCATATTTATCATAAATATACTCTGCAAAAGGAAACGCATATATCAAATTTATTATTAAGATAAACGCAGAATTCGACCAAGAATATTTCATGTTGGACCAGTTTTGACCCAGGTACACAGACGCACACGTGTTCGCTGGTAGGGGTGTAACGATACAGAATTGTTTCCACGATGCGCATTGTGATATTTTAGGCAAGTGACGATACGTATCACCATATGTATTGTGACATTTTGTATACCTTTGTGTGCGTCGCCATTTTTTTTCTTAAGGATTTGCCACATACGTCCGTGAAAATTAAAACAAATATTTGAAGAAAAAAAAAAACCACACAATATTTATGTAGCTAAACAAATTTTGATTTAGGAATAAAAAAGTTATTCTATTTCATTGATTTTAACAGTTTTTGGTACTAATGAAGCACCCAGTCGTATCGTGTCATCAATATCGTAAGGGTCACCCATTGTACCATGTACCGTGTGGTCAATAAAATGTACGGCGATGTATCGTCATTCGGTATATCGTTACACTCATATTCGCTGGTGTCATACATTGAGGGTTTGGTCATTGAGGAAGTGGCGCCGAAGTTTGTTCAGCGATGAGACGACTGTTATTCGCCAAAGATTTGATGAACGAACTCGCGTATATAGGCGTGAAAATGAGCGCTTCGCCACCTGATTGCATACAGGAAGTTGAAAGATTTGGCAGTGGAAGCATCATGATGTGGGCAGCAATATCCTACAACAACAGAACAAACTTAGTGTGTATCCGAGGAAATTTAATATCTAAATGTTATAAAGACAATATTTTGCAGCACATATGCTCAATTTGATTGACCGACAGAGGGGAATGACTAAGCAGGACAATGCATTGTCCCATACAGCAAGATTAATTGATTTCCAACTCAGAAAAACATTAATGTATTGCCATGACCCTCAAAGTCGCCTGATGTTAACCCCATATTACATCTTTGCGACGAACTTGATAGACGCGCCCGCCAACGCCAACCCTTACCTCAATGATTGGACAAACTCAGACAAGTGTTGTAACATGAATGGTAAAGGATACAACAGGTCTGAATACAAAATTTTATTCGATGCATGCCAATGACAATGAGATGCAGAACAGTGTTAGCCACACATGGTGTTAGCAATAGATACCGACTTTAATATCACCGGAAATTGACCCAATTATACGTATGTGACACTGCTTTTCTTCTGTAAATGTTTGTTCAATATCCTTTATGAGATTCGTGTTGCTTTAAAAATTTGAAGTACAGGGAATTAAATTTTGAGAAAAAAAAATTATGCGTTTCATTTTTCCACAGTATATGTACATGTTCTTGTTACTGACAATTAATAATTTGTGTATATTACCTATTGGTGATAATTTTATTGCAACTTTTGTGATTTTTCACCATCTGATGCTTTGTTGAAAAATGGGAACTAAAGTTATTCCAGTAACGCTTCGTGACAACTAAATTTGATATCTTTACTTTGGTTCTATTGTTAAATATTCACGTTCTATATGCACTATTTAAATATGTTTGAAAGAATATACAGTGAAGTTGGTTGGGATCTCGTCAACCGGTTTACCCCGACCACGCCCCTATACCCGAGCCCCATTGTTGCCCTTTTCGAACTGCTAGCGTTTCCTACCGTTCGTTTTTACGTGAATTAATAGGTACTAGGGGACTGTTAATTGCATACATTACAAAGCAAAACAAAATCGTTTACTTTAGGCCAAAATAAAAATATTGTTTGTTTGCCCTCGCCCGACCGACCCCCTCAAAACCATTCCGACCCAAAAGTTTGTATTCTTTGTTTTGCGTTCTAATTTTTTGTGATTATTTCTCTTCCAGAAACGGGTTTCCCGGTCCCATTCGCCCTTTATGATAACAGGAAGTATTACACAATTTCAGATCATCATATTTGTGTTAGAATTGGCACTAAAATACAGAAAGGTTGCGATTTAGAGATGTCTGCATAAACATGTCGTCTATAGGCGGTATAATGAGAGCACAGTGGCGGAACATTCACAATTTTTTCGTCGGTTGTTGCCAAATGCGTATCACAACAGCTGATGTTTTGTAAATTGTGATTGTACATTTTGTCCGTCTGGTTGAACGATCTCTCCAGGTCAGAGGATGGACAGAACTATCTGAAAAAATATTACATGAAAAAAAAACATATCCCGAATGGACATGACATGATAACGCATAATGACACATCGAATGAAGATAGCAATCCGAATGAAAAACACAAACATAGAACACGTTGGATAATAGAACACATCACAGTTGGACATGACAATATAAAACATATGACACACCGCGCGAGGGAACGCGCTCCGACTGCACAAGATGAAGTAAAACCCAGGGCCCATAGCATGAAAGGACGCACCACAGATGGACACGACAATATAAAGCATATGACGAATCGGATGGTTGAAAGCATTCCGAATCGACAAGACAAAATAAACATAGGACACACAGGATAAAAAACACTTTCGATGTGGACATTACACCATGAAGCATATTATACATCGAATGAAGAAAACAATCAGAATGGACAAGGAAAATAAAACAACTTAGGACACATATGATAAAAGAACACATTACAAGTGGACATGACAATAAAAAGGCATATGACACATCGGATGGTAGTGTGACAATGACTGCTTTGGTGTTATTGATCTGGTTTCCTTCACACAGTCGTGTCACTTTGGGGAATACCGGGATCTATAATATTTAAATAAACACAAGTAGTCCAGCAGGAATTTGATTTTATTTGTTGACTTACTATAAATAATTGCAGTACACAAAGGAATAAAAATAAAAATATCAACAGTTTGAAAGTATAACAATGCATTATAAACAAAATGAAAATTGAAAGTATAGTGAGTAAATTGAAATCGAGACTAAATCATCTAATTATTCTTATATCTTTAACATTAGAAAAAATACAATTTAAGTATTTAAAATTTCACCTTTAAAATACAATTTTTTAATTAATCAAATGTATACCTCGAAAGTCCATCTCACATAGGTTCCTACCAATACAGTATAACATTAATTCAATATATGCTTATCAATAAAATTAATCATTTGAATATTTTCATTCACTTATTCATTTATTATGCATAAATTATTTAAATTCTGATTCTCATGCTGGAAAATAATCTTTTATTGTTAACAATCCATACTAATGATATTTAATAACATAACTTTCATATGAAACTAAAGAAATTTGAAATGATTATTAAGATAAAATAACAAAACAAAATAACAGAGACCTACCTATAATATTTAAATAAACACAAGTAGTCCAGCAGGAATCTGATTTTATTTGTTGACTGCCGCACACTGGAATTTCTCCTCTTTTCATACTACTTGTGGAATCATCACTCGACCTTATTCGACCCTCCTTCATTTTCTTACTGATTTCTTTTTATTTTTTTTTTTTCGATATTAAAAGGTTTTCATATATTCTTTTTTCAAACTTTCTGTTTAGATTTCATCCTTGAGTATATATATTTATTTATTTTAATATTTTCTTTTCTTGCGTGCGCGGGAACTATTTTTTCTTGAATTCTTGAGCCAAATTTGGTTAGGTGATGATCCAGATCGTCACAGGTTGTAGCGGTCCTGACATTTAAACCTGTGCTTTTTTTTCAGATGAAATGATTTTTCTCTTGGCATTAGACTGGTTTTCGTAACTGGACATCGGCCAACCGATGTTTTTATATGTTAGGCAGTCAACATATTTTTTATATTTTTTTCTATACTGACAGTAGAACAGAATCCGACTGAACAAGACAAAATAAAACTAGGACACATAGGATAAAAGAACACATCGCTGGTGGACATGAAATTATAATGTATATGACATTATGGATGAACAAAAGCAATCAGAATAGACAAGACAATATAAAACAGAGGACACGTAGGACAAAATAATATAGCATGGATCGACATATATGATAAAAGATCACTCCACAGGTGGCCATGACAACATAAAACATAGGACACGTAGGATAAAAGAACACATCAAAGGTGGATATGACAATGTCACGCTCATGACACATCGGATGAGGAAAGCAATCCTATGTGTCCTAGTTTTATTTTGTCTTGTCCAGTCGGATAGCGTTCTACCATCCGATGTGTCATATGCTTTTTATTGTCATGTCCACTTGTGATGTATTCTTTTATCATATGTGTCCTAAGTTATTTTATTTGTCTAGCCCATTCGTATTGCTTTCCCCCATCCGATGTGTCATACGCTTTATATTGTCATGTCCACCGCTGATTTCTTCTTTTCTGTATGTGTCCTACGTTATATTTTGACCTGTCCATTCGGAATGTTTTCTACTATCTGATTTTTCATATACTTTATATTGTTATGTCCACCCGGTATGTGTTTTTGTTTATCCTATGCGTCCTATGTTTTATTTTGTATTGTCCATTCGCAGTGCTTTTCCCCATCCGATGTATCATATGTATATTGTCATGTAAACTGCTGATTTGTTCTTTTTTGTGGCATATGTTTTACTTTGTGTTGTCCATTCTGATTGCTTTCTTCATCCGATTTGTCATCAGCTTTATATTGTTATGTCCACCCGAGATGCGTTTCATTATCCTGTGTGTCCTGTTTTATTTTGTATTGTCCATTCGGATTGCTTTTCCCCATCCGATTTGTCATCTGCTTTATATTGTCATATCCACCTGTGATGTGTTCGTTCATGCCATGGGTCCTACGTTTTATTTTATCTTGCGCAGTCGGAGCGCGTTCCCCCATCCTGTGTGTCATATGTTTTATATTGTCATATCCATCTGTGATGTGTTCTTTTATTCCATGTAATATGTTTTCAGATTGTGCTGTTCATCCCCTGATCTGGAGAGTTCTTTCAACCAGACGAACAAAATGTACAATCACAAATTGTTTAAAATCAGCTGTTCTGATACGCTACGTCTCCTCCCAATCTCCGTAAAATCTGACAATTTCAATTAGAGGTCATGTCCAGATGAACTCACGATAAACTCAGTGAAAAAGCAACTGGCAAAATATTATCAACCCCTTTACGTTATTTTATTATCATATCACATATTTCTCTGATTGGTTGAGCTGACAAATAATTATTCATATACGAAATGTCACCTGTATATGACCTCTAATCGGTAAGATGGTATAGACCATAGCGTATTATAATTCCAACAAAAGCGGTGTTCCTTTTCTTTAACTTGTGTCTAAGTGTATTGTTAGATAGTGTCTCATGTTCATTTACATCCATAACCTTTCTTACTAAAATTGTTCATTTACTAGTGTAATGTTAGATAGTTTCTTCTCATGTTCAGCTACATTCATATCCTTTCTTCCTACAAACTGTTTTTTTTACCTTAATTTGTGTCTAAGTGTACTGTTCGATAGTGCCTTGTGTTCATGCACATCTATATCATTTCTTATAACAAGCTGTTCCTTTACTTTAATTTGTGTCTAAATGTAATGTTTGAGGGTGTATTGCGTTCATTTACATCTATATTTTTTTTTACTACAAGCTGGTCCTTTACTTTAATTTGTGTCTAAGTGTAATGTTCGATACTGTCTCATGTTTATTTAGATCTATATCCTTTCGTACTACAAGTTGTTCCTTTACTAGTTTAATCTTAGATAGTGTCTTGTGTTCATTTACATCAAAGTCATTTCCTATTACAACCTGTTCCTTTACTTTAATTTGTGTCTAAGTGTAATAATGTTCGATACTGTATCATGTTTATTTAGATCTATATCCTTTCGTACTACATGTTGTTCCTTTACTAGTTTAATCTTAGATAGTGTCTTGTGTTCATGTACATCAAAGTCATTTCCTATTACAACCTGTTCCTTTACTTTAATGTCTGTCTAAGTGTAATGTGCGTTAGTCACTCATCATCATTTACATCCATATCAATTCTTACAAATTATAGTCCCCTGTGCCAATTCTAATATAATAGTAGATATGTAAAAAATATATTAACATGGTTATGAAATGAATATAAAATGATGGGAATTTCAGTTATATTAAAAAAGGTATCATGTTCGTGTTGTCGTTGAAACATTTGTGAAAAGTAACGGATATGATGGTAAATAAAAAAAACAAATTATTTCTACAGATTGTATTCTATGATTCACCAGGAATCCTTATTATAATATAATATGTAATTAAGCTGTAGAAGCATTTATGTTGCATTAAATATGTAGAGTCATTGACGGACAAACTAAATATCTCCGACATAGCAATTGTAGAGTCATTGACGGAAAAACTAACAACCTCCGAACTGACAATATAATATTGGTTTTGATAGGAATTGTTGTTTGTCTTTTGTAATATTGGTTACATAGCAAAACACTAATTTAATTGATACAATAATAAATTTATCTCTATATTATTCATACAATATGATTATTTAAGATTATTGATTGGAGTAGAAAATTCATAAAATATATTTTATTATTTGATATAGTTCATGATATTCATACAGTCTTAATGTATAAATTAAATTGTCAAATTCAAATTAACGGTCAATAAAAGATCTACAATATTTGTTTTCTGAAACTGAGAGATACAACTTTCTTATTTATGTTTTTATTGAATCATAACCGTTTAATTTGGCAAATTATCTGCAGATCATAGAACAAAGATTAATCATTGAAGAAAGAAATTCAGGATATATTTATTGTAAGATATATTACGGAATATGAGTTCCTGATTTTGCATTGGATGGACAGCAGGCAATTCTTTGTAATACAATTTTGAGGAGGTGATACTGTTTAGGATTCTGTTTGCGGATTAAGAATAGCTGTTAGAGAAGAATTTGCGCATAATGAGTTTGATACAATCATGGATAATTTATATAGGAGGATTAGGAGGGGGTGGTGCTGGAGGCACAGGATACAAAATGGCTACAGGCTTCTCTGTCGCTATCTTTTTAATATCACTATATGTAACATCACGACTTTCTGTAAGAAAAACAAAATTATACCATCATATTTACCATAAATATACTCTGCAAAAAAAAAAAGAAAAACAAAAAAGACACGCATAGATCCGATTCATTTTTAATATCAAGTTGACAATAAATAAATGAATATTAAATAATTAAATATATAAGCAATGAGTTATTTATGGTGTATCTAGAATGCAAAATGCAATTTGGCAATTCGTCAAATCTAGTTTTGAAGACATGAATAATGAAGATTGCAGTTGTCGCGTAGAAAAATCTGTTCATGTAGTATAAAACTTTCCATTGCAAGTGTGAAATACCGCTATAGTAAGATTGGACTCTGTTAAAGGAAACGTCATCGTCCGTCTTACATTGGTGAGTTATATAGTGGAAATAGAAATTCACTAATCCGAAATGCTTGAATTGAAAGAATCAACAATGAAAACAAATGTGTTGCTTCATGAACTTGCTTAATCATGACTGTGAACCTCAAATGATACGTGTTACGCAATTGTTACGGACCCAAAATTCTTCTACAATCTGTAAAGAAACAACAATAACATAAAGTGACATTTTGCTATGTCGGACTCGAACGAACCAACATATTTCTCTTCGAATTAACTTTGGATTCGATTGATCTGATACATCAATGACTGTTCTAGATAACAAGGTTTTGCTGTGTGATTTATATACTTTGTAAATGTCTATGTATATAGATGTTGTCAAAGTTACATACATATTCCAGCTTTATACACGAGATGTGTCTTGAACCAGATAGTGAAAAGTATCGGTTAATGTACTATCTATTCTTCTTTGTGTCAGTTTGTGGGTCCCAATATTTTGTTATTTTTGTTTCATTTAAAGTTTTATCTGGTATATCATTTCCCCCTATAATTAATATTTTAATTTTGTGTCATTAAATTAAGATTAAAGAAGTAAATGTAAGTCTGCTTACTGTATGTCTTATCATCTTCTAAAATATTAAATATAGCATCTCAATTCAAAAACATTCAATATATTAAAGCTTCTACGACTCAATTAGATAAATTTATTGATCAATGTCGTTCACGTCATACTCTAAGTCTTATTATTGAGGAACCTAATGTCGTAGAAGACAGATATACGTTAATAGAAGAAAAACAGACAAAGTTAGGGTTTTTACCTATCCTAATTTATACCTGTATATACCTCAACAGGTGTTTGAATTAATATTTAATATTAAAATGCTGTCTTTGTACATATAGGTAATGACTTGCACTATATAATAGACGTTAATAAAGCAAAAACACCGAGTGTTATGGTTTTGACCTATCCTAATATATACATGTAGATCACTCCAGAGGTGTTTAAATTATTATTTCATATTAAAAAGTTGTCTTTGTACGTAACAGTAATGCTATGATTTGCACTATATGATTATCACTAAGTATTGGAGTGCCACTATTGCAGAAATACTTCCCGTAGGACGAGAGAGGTAAAATAAAAATAAAACACAGAGCGTTAGGTAGGAATTTTATCAATCTAAATTTTCCTATGTATATCCCTCGATATTTATTGTTCGTATTTTCTTGTGCAAGCTTGGGATGTGCTTCTGTTCAATGCAGAAATATTACTTTTCCATTTGCAATTTCTAAAATATTGAGTTTCTGATTCTGAAAGACATTTTCCTGATGTTGCCAATTAGAATCCACAATATCTCCGTGTCCATTGTTAAATATAAAGAATTTACTGAACAAACTGACCCCCTAAATAGAATAATACCATCGTTACTCCAATGCTGTGTATATGAACGTGTTACTGTTAATAAATACTTAATTATTTCTGTGTATGGATTTGATACTGTAAACCATTCAAACAACTATATATATAGATTCATCAACTTGTATCGTTCTTGTATATATTTGGGATGTGTAGCCGTTCAATACCTATATATTTCATTGATAAGTTGCGGCTACTAGCAATCGTCATACTCCAAGTGTTACTATTATCTCTGTTTTGTTTTAAGCTTAATCTGTCTGGTGTCACATGTCACTCTCTAACTAATATTTTATATTTGTGCCATTAAATCCAAATGGAAGATCTACTTACGATTAGGCGGTGCACATGCTGGTTCTGAAATGATAAATATAAAATCTTAGTATTAAAACATTCAGTATTACATCTTTCACCACTCAATATATCAATTTATAGCTAGTTTTTATATATTATTGAACATGTTCTCGTCCTGAATATAGCTTATATAGTGCTCGCTGGACGTTAAACAACAATCTATATATCAAACAATCCATTAATAGATTACTGTTATTGGCGTCTGTCATACTCTAATTGTTACTATTGCGGTTTCTTAGCGTTGAAGCAATAGCAACGTTAATAAATAACCAGACAATGTGTTAGGTAAGGAACATATTTCAATATGATACATACACTTTTCTTGTTCTTGTGTATATATGGCATGTATATTTGTTCAATTCTTAAATGTTGCATTTGATCAAATAACGAAGTCACAGGTATCACAAAAAAATTATCATCGACTTTTTTTTTATTGCTGGAGTTATCAGCTTGAATGGCGGATATTCCCTTTCCCATAATTGACATATAAGTATTCGTGGAACACATTCGCCCCCTGAAAAGCACACTTGTATCATATTTACAAGATTGATGTTTACATCATGATGTTACTGTTTCCAGGTACATTTTGTACTTGAATAATCATAATATTTATATATTGGTGATTTACTTAATGGAAATAGAAATTCACTAATCCGAAATGCTTGCAATCAACGATGAAAACAAGTGCGTTGCTTCATGAACTTGTTTAATCATGACTGTGATCCCCAAATGATACGCGTTACGTAATTGTTACGGTAAGGAAATATCGATAACATAAAGTGACATTTTGTCATTTCGGACTCAAACGGACCTCAATTTTCAATTCGAATTAATTTTGGATTCGATTGATCTGATATATCAATGACTGTTCTAGATAAAAAGGATTTACTGTATGATTTATATACTTTGTAAATGTCTATGTATATAGCGAGATGTGACTCTCTGATTTACGCCATTTGTAAAAGTCTATGTACAGTAATGATCATGAGTAGCTATATCATGGCCATAGGAAGTGAATTTTCTATGAGATGATGATGAGGTCCGCTTTGTACTATACCAAAACGCTGAGTTGGATTTTCATAACGCTAGCTCACTGAAACAACAGTCCGAGGGTAGATATATCAAACCCACGATCTACCGCACTGGAGGCGAGCACGCTAACCATTACGCCACCGATGCGGTTTATGATTGCTATTATTGCTACATGCAGATTCCAGCCTAATAGATGACGCTTGTCATATATGAAGTAGATGGTAATGAATGACTCGATTGAATTATCAGTGTACGTATTATGTATTCTACTTGTCTGAGTTTGTGGGGCCCACTATTTTGTTATCTTTGTTTGATTTTAAGTTACAACTGGTGTTCTTTTATCTTTCTGCATTTCACCATTTAATGAATATCTTGACCTTACGTCATTACCGTCAGATTGAACAAAGATATGTAGGTCTACTTACCACGATCAACCTCTAATGGCTCTGAAATGTTAAATATCAAATTTTACTGCAAGAACATTGAAAGTATTACAGCTTTCGCTACTCAAACATATCAAATCATAGTTCATGGCCATGCGCTTCATAAGCTACGTGTCACTGTTGTGGTACACAAGGCATAGAAGTAAAAGAAATAAAAGACACATAGGGTATTATTTAAGGAATGTAACTATACAAACTGTACAAACTACTATATAACTACAGACAAAGCTGTCATCTGCTTAGATGCTTATATATTTTTTTTCTCTTGTATATGTGTATGTATATATATGTGTATATGTATGTATATGTGTCTGTATATGTAATTTCTCTTCCTTTTAAATGAAGGTGATCTAGTGAATTTAGATCAAACAATATTAATAATTTGAATTACTGAGCAATTTCCCTATTTTTGCTTACCTAAAATTCCATTCATACAAGATCAATGGAAAAAGTTTCCTTTACATATTGTATATACCTGTATTTTCTTTCCATTATGTTTTTCACTCGATACTTACAGTGCGACCATTTGAAGTTTATTTCCATGTTTTTCCTGTATTATGACTGTTGTCTACATGTACTAACAAAGCAACCCAATTTTTCTTATGTAATGTTGTTTAGTTTTGATAATGGGTAATGATATTGTAGCACATAGAATTGTAATTGGGTTGTTTTATCATAAAATAGGTATGGCTTGTGGAAAAGTTAAACGTATTGTATCTTTCAATTTATATGACATTTTACATTGGTTAGTATTATATGTGCATGTTTTATGCAGGACTGCGTTGATCAGGTTCAGATCTACATACTCTGTTATCTCATTTAACTTGCTTCTCATCAGTTTATTGTTATAATCTGGGGATGTTGAAATAAACCCTGGCCCAGAAGGCACATCCAATATTGCGAATGAAAATATATTGTCCATCCTCCATTGCAACATTAGAAGTCTCAGAAATAAACTAACTTATATAGCTGATATTATCGAAGAGTTCGATATTGTGTTTTTTACTGAGACCCATCTAGATAATCAAGTATTAGACAGCGATATTATTATCGAGGGTTTTGAAACACCAAGTAGG
>MJUT01056352.1:117170-139859 GCA_002080005.1 Gigantidas platifrons
TGATTATTCACGTCTACGTCAATAGTCTTGCTGACATCATCGTTGCGTCCAGAACAAGATGCAATGCTTGTTTGCGTTGTTATTTCGCATGTAATGCGGTCACCACTATTAGTTCGGTCAAACGAGTGGTGGGGGAACAATTGTCGGTTCCCAAATAACTGTTTCTTTGGGGTGTTCCCATCTGTCGATTCGAAAAATTTGCGTAGATTTAAGTCTGGTGTGAGCTCTTGGGAGTATTTATTGTTGAGTCACGAAACCCAACAAGTTCAGAGAATAAACATTCCCTATCAACGGAATCTGGATTTGAGATTTCACGATGTTCTCGATTCATAGAGGAAGATTTAACGATTGTTGCATTAACTTCTATTGGATATGTTTTATTTGTCATGTTGGACTGGATTTTAATTCTTTCTTGTTGAGGTAAGTTGTTGTCAAATGTACATTTCCCCCTCACGTGATTATTTTCATTTGGTTCTTCCTGTACAAACTCGTAATTCTGGAGTCAAAGAAGCAATCATTATACAATACACGCATGTTATCAACAGCTGTATCTTGTAATGTTTATTTTGGGCCAGTAGCTGTATCTTGAAATGTGTCAACATTTGCGTAACATTAATGCGTTTTTAATGTGAACACTGTACTTCAACTGCTGTTGTAGTAATATTAGCTGACGTGTTCAATTTATTTTTGATTCGTTCATATTTTCCATAGCAAATTAAAGATATTTTTTTAAATTCATACTTTTAATAAAATCTAATCTTTGTTTGGATGCCTCTGTTACTAGCTTGTCTGCTTTTATAACTTCACATTTTACGACGCCATCAGCGGAACTTTGTTCAGATGAGATATATTATACAGTTATTTAATGTGTAGCCAGGCAATAGACCAGAATATATTCCCCAAGGTACTGGGAACAGCTAAAGTGTTCTATTGCCCGAAACCAACGGCTGAGGGCAATATAACACTTGAGCTGTTCCCATGACCGAGGGAAAACATTTTTATTACCTAATAGTAGTTTTGGTATGCATATTTTTGTACTTTCAAAATTTTGGGATAGAGAGATAAGAATAAAGTAATTAAATTGTATTTTTTCAAAACAGTTAACAATAACAAATTATGAGTTATCATTCGAATGTTTTATTACATTTGGAATTTACAGTCATGGAACATAATTATTCACCACCCTCGATTTTACGCTATATATTTCATATAAAACAACATTTTCAGAAAAAATATTGTGAAGTCATTTCTAAACGGATTTTGATCATTTTTGCACCAGAAGAAGCCGAAATATTTAAAGATTATTTTGTTTATTTTAGCACGATTGTCCGTCAGATTGCCTTTATTTTGCTATATATTTAACCAAAATAAAAGCAGAAAAATCATCATTAGTGTTTAATTTACCAGAAAACATAAGCCATGCAGACAAAAAATACTATCAGATAAACAAATACATTTCAAAGAATTCTGCGTGTCTTGAAATAAATTTCATAAAAATCTGCCTGGAGATATCTTTAAAATATGTTTTTGAAAAAATGTGGTTTTATATGAAAAATATAGTAAAAAATCGAGGTTGGCGAATAAATATGTCCATGTACTGTAGACGTATTGATAAATATTTGATCGAGTTAATGAATATTCATGAGACGTAATTGACCAATAATAAAGCGGGTTAAAAGGTCGCGGGAAATAGAACGCTACAGCTACAGCGAGCAATAGAACGACGGTCGTTCTATTGCCCGTGAAACAAATTAAAAGTGAAATATGGTTAAAACTAAAATATTCCCAATAGAAAGGTAATTAATATACTATTAGGTAATAAATCTGATTAAACTTCAGCGTTCTTTCCCTCAAAAAGCACTTTACATCATTGTAGACTACTAGGGATCAGTGGACGATTTCACAAAAAGTCGTAAGTCTAAGATCAGTCGTAAGTGTGAATTTCAATCAATCAAAAGCTTGGAAATCACAATTACGATAACACTTAGACTTACGGCTTTTTGTGAAATCGACCCCTGGGCTTTTCAAATTTCGAGCAAAGTATTGGGAAATATTTATCAGTTGCCTTGGTGAAAATGTTGGTACCAATAATAAACAGTCACACCTGCCTTAAAGGGCACCTCTATATTATAAAGCACTGTCTATAAAGGACAGCCTCATTTTCCCCATTTATGAAAGGCGCATATTATTTTAACCTGTATATAAAGGGCACATTTTCACGTTCCCGTGAGTGTCTTTTATATACAGGCTTGACTGCATTTTTGTTGCATCAAAATATTGAGATTGGGGGCAGATTTAGAGTTGTTATTTTCTGATTTTGTCACGCACGCTTCTATTAATCCATCTTGAGCATTCCGGAATTTCAATTTCTTGTTTTTACATTTCTAATTGTGTTTATTTTTCTTTTTTCCTTGTATTTTAAATAGTAGTTGTATTCTAGCTTCCATCCCTATTCTCTCTCTTTAATCAATTGTAACTTCGTTCTTATTTCAAATAATTACGTTGATTGATTGATTGATTGATTTGATTGATTGATTGATTGATTGATTGATTGATTGATTGATTGATTGATTGATTGATTGATTGATTGATTGATTGATTGATTGATTGAATGGTGGTTAGCGCCAATTTTAGAAGTATTTCAGCTATAAAGTGGCGTCAAATAACTACAATACAATACCAATACTATTACAAATAATTATAATACCAGTACTATTACAAATATTTACAATACCAATACTATTACAAATATTGCCATATCAATATCATTCCAAATATTACAATAACAATACTATTACAAATATTACCTTAACCTGGTACCACTTCAGCATGCTTTGCGAAATGCGGTATGGGTTCCGGAAATTTCTCCGCATAAATTGCCATATATATGATAAAAGCTGTAGTCCAAAATATTTGGGATTATTGGGGACCACTGCCAAAGTTGAATTAGCCACCAATTGCAATTGAAGCCCCTTTTTCCTAGAATTTGCAACACAATTTTGTGGTAGCAAAAGAGCTAAATCGACAAATTTATTTTTCCAAATTTGTTGTTTTAATTTGGTGTCAACTATGGCTGAAATAGGTGTGGAAATGGCCCCTGTGGTATCTACCTGTAATGAAAAATTATCAGAGGCCACATTACTGACTCACAATGGCCTAGGGTATCCATGCATGTTATTCAAGTGAACCCCATCAGGTGAAAATACCCTTTGTTTGTTTTCATCTGACCAAAACCCTGAGTGTCTCCAAAAACAAACCTTTTATACTTTGTTGTCCTTAAAATAATCAGACAAATACAAATTTAATTCACCACAACGCTGGTTAAACCACACTGTATCCACTTCATACCTGATTTCCTTGGTAGGGGGCAGCCTGTGTAAAATTTGTAATACTGCCACCTTATGTACAGTACACCATAGCTATATCTTAATTTTAGTACAAATTCAATAATTCCCCTAGCAACATCCATAACTGAATTCTGCTGTTTACATAAATCATTCGACCGAATCTGCAAAAATACAAGTTCTGGTTGGAATCGTCTAATCTCACCTAAACCACGAGAGTTAATTACCTCTAGGTTACCCCCTGGGTAGCCTCTCAAATACACCTTCTCACGTAATGGGTCCAAATTCATATTAAAATCAACACTGTGATAATTGCTACGACGAATAAAATCGAAAAGACGTTTAACAAAGGAATGACATAAATTCAATACTTTCGTCACCATAATCGATAACGTATATATTTATTTGTCAGTCGAAAATCAATAAACGTGTGTAACCCACGCTCTATATCTAGGTCATCGCAAACTCACTAACTTTTTCTTGTTCATAAAATGTGTGCGTTGTTTAACTTGTGTACTACAATGTGTAGGGTATGTATACAAACTATTAAATAACCGTGAAACTCCTTTACTCTTCAAACAATCTTCTAACTAAAAATAAAAATATCAATAAAAACTTCGAAACATCAACACTTCTTCTCTGTATAAATTTAGAAAACAGCTAAGATGGAAGCTGACAGCTTACATTTCATTGGCTGCTGTAAATTTATAGGAATAAATTATTGATTTTATAATTAAAAGGCTTAATGTAAAACAAAGAATTGACATATAGAATTAAATTTATAAAATCAATTGGCCTGCGGTAAAAGCAGGAAAATAAAAGTTATTTTAGGGATCATAAATTAATTTATGTTCCATAAATACACATATTACCTGGATAAGACAACA
Source organism: Gigantidas platifrons (assembly GCA_002080005.1). Lineage (NCBI taxonomy): Eukaryota > Metazoa > Mollusca > Bivalvia > Mytilida > Modiolidae > Gigantidas > Gigantidas platifrons. Next base: position 121,402 of record MJUT01056352.1, read on the forward strand.
TTAATATCATTATTATACTGAGTGTCTAATTGTCCAGGTAATATGCCAAATTATTATACTTCCTGTAAGAAAGGCCTTTTATAGTCACATAGATTTGAAAAGAAATACATTTTTTGTATATAGCGTTGCAGCACTATGCGAAAATAGCATGCATTGCTGTTGCAACGGACTATTGATTTTCACGTCAATTACTGTTCAAAACACGTGCGAGGGCGGAGCTTATTCCTGTCTGACAGAAAGTATGCGGGACTTATTTGCCTGATCTTCTGTGCGCTTAAAGATACGATGTTCTTCACCACTAATTGAAGTCGCGTAAAGACTATACTGTCTTCTGCAACAAAAAACAAACAAGATGTCACGGTTTGGTGGTCAAAACGATCCCTCAGCGTTTAGGAAAGAGAAGTTTAGGTCCAAGAAGACCGTCCAACAGACAAATGTTGCTGTCAAAGGGGTATGAAAATTGATATTTTGGAGGCTACAAAAGATGAGATCGCAAAATTGTTACAAGATTTTTATGCCAACATTAGAAACAAAAATCGTGAATTGTACAAGAAAAATAATCTTCTAGCCATAAGACAGAGCATAAATAGATATCTGAAGGAAAATGACAGAATGTTCGACATAACAGACGCTGAATTCACACAGGCTAACAACAAATCTACTTCCCTTCTCCGGAAAACGAGAGAAGAGGGGAAAGGCACGGTCACACACCACGAGGCAATATCTATCGAAGATTTGAAAATGTTGCATGAGCACCCATTGATATTTAAATTGTTACCGTCAATATTAACTATTACACATGAACAATACGGGAAAATAGTAAATATTGTTTAAATTTTGAGAACACTTTAAGAGACTTGAAAATACCGTAGTTGACAGATCTACTGAAAATTTTTTGTTAATTTTTTACTTCTGTTCACTGCCATTGGAATCAAACTTGTTTGACTACTTTGATAGTAATTTGTTACAGATAAATAGTTATGAAACCAATTTATTGTTGATACTACTGTTGTTTCAAGTCATTGAGTACTATGGAGAAGGTTAATGATAATGAAATGGAAGGGTATGGAGTAAATGTAGAGACAAAATCCAAATATAAATACAGGGTAAAACATGTATATAGCAATGGAACAACGATTGTATTGTTCTTCTTCATCTTGAAGTCACAACGAGGCCAGGCATTCAACAATGAGCAAAATACACCACGTAGCAAGTTCAAGACGGCTCCTACCACCGGCTTAAGCAGTATATTATATGCTATATGTCGATAATGCTTTACATCCATATACAGATTTAAAAGCAAACATTTCTCCTCAAAACACATACGACTGAAGAACTATTCCAGTGTAACTATCTTTTTAGCAGTCAAGAAGACAAAATACAAAAGTCTTTAGCCCAAAAGGTTTACATATACAGATTTATATAAAAGGCTTCTTTTCATACTATGAAGCATTTTACACATAGAAATACACTATTGCATGGAACTATTCAAAATAGTCAGTATAATAATGATATTAATGTTGTGTTTAACATTGACTATGCGAAAATAGTAGCCAGGGTGAGAGACAATAGTGCACTCCCCTTCGGGTCGTGAACTATTGTCTCTCACTCTGGCTACTATTTTCGCATAGTCAATGTTAAACCCAACATTATTATATAAATATCACACAGGTAATATGCTAAAATATTACAGTACCAAATACCACTACAGGAACTTACACTAATTTTACATATAACTACAATACCAATACTATTACTAATAATTACAAAACCCATCCTATTACAAAGAATTACACTGCTAATAATATTACAAAGGATTACAATACTAATACTCTTTCAAATAATTATAATGCCAATACTATTACAAATAATTACAATACCAATACTATTACAAATAAATACAAAACCAATACTATTACAAAGAATTACAATACAAATGTTATTACAAATAATTACAATATCAATGCATATTACAAATAATTGCAATATCAATAATATCACAAATAATTACAATGCTAACACTTTTACTAATAATTACAATTCCAATACTATTACAAATAAATATAAAATCAATATTATTACAAATATTATAATAACAATATCATTACAAATATTAACAATACCAATACTATTACAAATAATCACAATATCATTACTATTACAAACAAGTACAATACCAATATTTTTCACAAAAAAATATATTGCCAATAATATTACAAATGATTACGAAACCAATACTATTATAAATAATTACAATACCACTGCTATTACAAATAAATGCAATACCAATATTATTACAAATATTACAATGGCAAAAATATTACAAATGATTACGATACTAATACTCTTTCAAATAATTACATTGCCAATAGTATTACAAATTATTACAATGCCAATAATATTACAAATGATTACAATACCAATACTCTTTCAAATAATTACAATGGTAATACTATTCCAATTAATTACAATATCAATACTATTACAAATAATTACAATGCCAATAATATTACAAATGATTACGATACTAATACTCTTTCAAATAATTACAAAACCATTACTATTATAAAGAATTACATTACCAATAATATTACAAATCATTACAATACCAATACTCTTTCAAATAATTACAATACCAATGTTATTTCAAATAATTACAATATCAATGCATATTACAAATAATTGCAATATCAATAACATCACAAATGATTACATTGCTAACACTATTACAAATAAATACAATTCCAATACTATTACAGATAAGTACACAATCAATATCATTAGAAATATTACAATAACTATAATATTACAAATATTTACAATACCAATACTATTACAAATAATTACAATATCATTATTATTACAAATAATTACAATACCAATATTTTTCACAAAAAAATATATTGCCAATATTATTACAAATGATTACGATATCAATACTCTTTCAAATAATCACAAAGCCAATACTATTACAAAGAATTACCATACCACTGCTATTACAAATAAATGCACTATCAATATTATTGCAAATAATTACAATGCAAATAATTTTATAAATGATTACGATACCTATACTCTAAAATAATTAAAATGCCAATACTATTACAAATTATTACAATACCAATATTTTTACATATAGCTACAATACCAATATCATTACTAATAATCACAAAACCAATACTATTACAAAGAATCACAATGCTAATAATATTACAAATAATTACAATACCAATACTATTTCAAATAATTACAATGTCAAAACTATTACAAATAATTACAATACCAAATAAATACAAATCCAATGTCATTTCAAATAATTACAATGTTATTACAAATAATTACAATATCAATGCATATTACAAATAAATATAAAATCAATATTATTACAAATATTACAATAACAATAATATTACAACTATTAACAATACCAATAATACTACAAATAATTGCAATATCATTATTATTACAAACAATTACAATACCAATATTTTTCACAAAAAAATATATTGCCAATAATATCACAAATGATTACGAAACTAATACTATTACAAATAATTACATTACCACTACTATTACAAATAAATGCAATACCAATATTATTACAAATAATTACAATGCCAATTATATTACAAATTATTAAAATTCCAATATTATTATATATAGCTACAATACCAATATCATTACTAATAATTACAATCAAATACTATTGCAAAGAATTACAATGCCAATAATATTACAAATGATTACAATGCCAATACTCTTTAACATAATTACAATGACAATACTATTACAATTAATTACAATGCCTATAATATTACAAATGATTATGATACTAATACTCTTTCAAATAATTACAAAACCAATACTATTACAAAGAATTACATTACCAATAATATAACAAATGATTACAATACCAATATTCTTTCAAATACTTACAATATCAATGCATATTACAAATAATTGCAATATCAATAATATCACAAAAAATTACAATGCTAACACTATAACAAATAATTACAATTCCAATACTATTACAAATAAGCACAAAATCAATATCATTAGAAATATTACAATAACTATAATATTACAAATATTTAAAATACCAATACTATTACAAATAATTACAATAACATTATTATTACAAATACATGTAATCATAATACCAAAATTTTACACAAAAAATACATTGGTAATAATATTACAAATGATTACGATACCAATACCCTTTCAAATAATCACAAAACCAATACCATTACAAAGAATTGCAATACCACTGCAATTACAAATAAATGCAATACCAATATTATTACAAATAATTACAAAGCAAATACTATTATAAATGATTACGATACCTATACTCTCAAATAATTACAATGCTAATACTATTGCAAATTATCACAATACCAATATTGTTACATATAGCTACAATACCAATATCATTACTAATAATTACAAAACCAATACTATTACAAAGAATTACAATGTCAATAATATTATAAATGGTTACAATACCAATACTCTTTCAAATAATTACAATGTCATTACTATTACAATTAATTATACTACCAATACTATTATAAATAATTACAATACCAATGCTATAAAAAATAAATACAAAACCAATACTATTACATAGAATTACAATGCCAATAATATTACAAATGATTACTATACTAATACTCTTTCAAATAATTACAATACCAATGATATTTCAAATAATTCCAATATCAATGCATATTACAAATAATTCCAATAACAATCATATCACAAATAATTACAATACTAACACTACTATAAATAATTACAATTCCAATACTATTACAAATAAATACAAAATCAATATTATTAGAAATATTACAATAACAATAATATTACAAATATTTACAATACCAATACTATTATAAATAATTACAATATCAATATTATAACAAATAATTACAATACAAATATTAAAAAAAAATTACAATGCCAATAATATTACAAATAATTACGATACAAATACTCTTTGAAATAATTACAAAACTAATACTATTACAAATAATTACAATACCAATGCTGTTACAAATAAATACAATACCAATATTATTATAAATAATTAAAATTCCAGTAATATTACAAATGACTACGAGACCAATACTCATTCAAATAATTACATTACCAATACTATTACAAATAATTACAATACCAATGCTATTACAAAAAATACAAAACCAATACTATTGCAAAGAATTACAATGCCAATAATTTTACAAATGATTACGATACCAATACTCTGAAATAATTACAACACCAATACTATTACAAATAAATACAAATCCAATAATATTACAAAGAATTACAATGCTAATAATATTATAAATGATTACGATACTAATACTCTTTCAAATAATTACAATACAAATACTGTACAAATAATTACAATACCAATGTTATTTCATATAATTACAATATAAATCCATATTACAAATAATTGCAATATCAATAATATCGCAAATAATTACAATACTAAAACTATTACAAATAATTACAATACCAATATTCTTCACAAACATTGCAATGCCAATAATATTGCAAATGATTACGATACGAATTCTATTACAAATATATACAATACAATAGGCTATTACAATTAAATACAAAACCAATACTATTACAAAGAATAACAATACCAATACTATCACAAATAAAATACAGAATAAATATTATTAGAAATATGAAAAAATGTTCATCGAATTTGCTACAAGAGTAACACTACTGTTGCTACATATGAAGAGGAACTACTTGCCCTTCAGGAGCACTCCGGTTTTTAGTGGGGTTCGTGTTGCCCGATCTTAAGTTTTCTGTGTAGTGTTTTGCAGATTATTGTTTGTCCTTTTTTCTTTTTTCTTTTGACCATTTTCTTTGATTGACGGCTTCTGGTTGCTCCTTTGATATCTTCAAACTTTTCTTTCAAGTAAAATGAAAATTTGTATAAAGTGTTAATAATGATTTTGTTTCTGCGTTGTAATATTATTTTTATTATTAAAATACTATTTAGTATTCACGAGATGTCTCAAATACAAATTTAATGTGTGTGATTGTCGTCATCACTAAAACCGTATGATTTTCTAGGCAACATATTTCACTGATAGTTTACCTGCATATTAAATAAGATATGAATCAATATATGACATAATATATAAAAACATTAGGTAATCATTTCATTACATCTTTAAAATCGCAACACAGAAACAGATAGCTTAGGAAAGTTTTAAGGTAAGTCTACTTTATACAAGTCTGTTGTTCTAGAATGAACACAGAAAATAATACTCTAAAAAGTCTTAGAGGTAAGTCTATTTCATACCAGTCTGTTTTTCTAGAATTAACACAGAACATGATTATTCTCTAGAAAAGTCTAAAGGAAAGTCTACTTTATACTAGAATGCTTTTTTATAATTAACACAGAGAATGATTCTCTAGAAAAGTCTTCAATTTTTAATATGCAAACCTTGATAGCTGATATTTCTCCTTCAAAATCTTGTCTATTTTGATTTGTAGTAGAGACAATTTCTTTCTGACCATTCACAAAATCATGTTTTATGTCTCTTAAGCTGTTTGTCAATAAACTTTTTCATTCATTGATTTCTGGTAGAAAGTTTTGAATTTGTTTGTTTGTATCATCTGTTTCTCTTATTGAGTCAACCTTCACCTCCGATTCATTTAAAGGAAGGATTACATCCCCCTTCTCTTCATCAAATAATGAGCCATTAGTAATTAAAATAATCTTTCTTGAATCATCCATGATCTATTATCTTTCAACAAAATTCTTCTTTGAATTTGTTTTCTTTAAATAAAATGTCAAAAAGTGTTTCTTTATAAAAAAATTCTGATCTTTCAGAAAATATAAATATTTATTTCAACCACCAATTCAAAGTATTTAGATCCCACTTCTCGACACCAGTATAATGGTGTCACGTCTTAGTCCGAGTGGCTATATTAGAATAAGAGGTTCACCTGAAACATTAATTTGCTTGGATCCTTTGAACTGGCGTAGGTTGAATATATATATAAATAGAAGTCAGGTAAAAGTTCAGATACTTTATATTTGTCTAAATCATACATATTTTATATAATATTTACAAGATATAACAATTTATTTACAATAACAATGATCCATAATCATCCAACTTAATAAAATCGAGGAAGGTTGATCAAGAAGGTTGACCTAAATTCAATTATTATTCACATTAACTTCTCATTTCAGTAATTAAAATGAAACTATAATTATCCTAAAATCTCTTAGACCTTAGGTTTTCGGGTCGTAGGTTGACTAGTAAAATCGCAGGTTGACGGAAGGTTGACTCACGGAAGCAGACGACACATGGGTAATTTACATATATAAATAAATAAAGCAGCATTCTCAATGCTTGTAGGTCATAGCCTATTGAGCTTAATTCCGTACCAGGCCAAACTGATTTTTCATCTTGTCAACACCTCTTTGGGACATTCTGAAGGTTGATTAGGTTGATAAGGTTGATTTAGAAATTATTAGCTTTTCTAAAAAGTGTCTGTCAACAATTGACAACGAGAAATAAATCTGAGGAAGGTTGAGTTACATCGCTATTTATTGGGAAATCCACTTTTGCTCCAGCCAATCAAAAAGGCTCATACAAGACTAGAATCTCGTGCTACACCCTGCCATACTTGAGTGAATTGAAACAACAGCAAATCGTAAAATGTATCACTGGTATTTGGATGATTATGGATAAATAAAGGCATGATATGGCAAACAATTAAATTATAGGCAAGTTAAAATACATACACAATAACTTTATAGTTGAAATAACTGGCAACTAGCAGTAAATATTTCTCTGGAAGCAAAATTCACGAAGTAAACAACGGTCCTACGTTTACGATCAAACTGTCAGATTTCGTAATAAAACAAATTTATCAAGTTCGTTACAATACTAGTATGTTTTTTCTATAATTAACACAGAACATGATACTCTAGAAAAGTTTTAAGGCAAGTCTACTTTGTATAAGTATGTTTTTTATAATTAACACAGAAAATGATATTCTAGAAAAGTCCTAAGGTAAGTCTACTTTATAGCAGTCTATTTGTTTTCTAGAATCAACACAGACAATGATACTCTAGAAAAGTTCGATCAACCGTCGGACGTTAGGTCGTATGGTTATATCAACCGCACGTGAGGAAACGCGGTAAAAGTGTGACATGAGTAGTATAATTTACTGAATGTGGGTCATCACTTGCTATCTGTTGTCAGATTTGAACTAGATCAAATAACGGCACTGTGTAGAATATTCGATGCAATAAAACAATTATCAATCTTGTAACCCTCGGGTGACACAATCCTTCTCTGGGAGACAATTCGTCATATCACACTCTTACAAGATTGATAATTGTATAATATCAACCATATTCAACCCCCTCTTTTCATAATACCCTATTAATGTTAATCGTTTAACTTTATCTCTAGACAAATCTTAAGGTAAGTCTACTTCATACTACAGGACTCGAAATTAACACACTCACAAGCAGGAAAATTACTAGTTGAAATTTTGATTTGCCTTTATTTTGCTAGTGATTAATATTATTACTAGCAGAAATTTGCTGGTCGTTTAAAACATGTGTTCAGAATTGAATATGAAACAATCTGAGTTCAGGGATCTGGAAATCCTTATGCAACAAGAGATCGAGCTTTCAGTTAACTATAAAGTATATGTCTATGCAAGAAAAAAAAAGAGAATAATTCAGTCTTTAAGGTGGTAACTTACACTTCAGGTAAAATTGTATCTGCTCGTTTAATTTTCTTATTTTGTTTGGCAGTGTGTTTGAATATATCCACTGTAATAAATATCAAAATTTTAACAAATTCCAACCAACAGACTCAGAGCTATCAATTCAATAGCCACACAGCAGCTTTTCTCTCTGTAGTTTTGATCACCGAGATGCTTGAAATCTGCATACAAACATCATATGATCAAAACGTTCAAATGATTTTAAAGAGTTATCTCCCTGTAGTGTTAGGTGCCACCTTAAATAAAAATAAATTGTTATTTACTAAAGCACTTTTGGAACAGATCAAGACTATGATGACTTTATTGAACTATTTGATTGTACTGAGGTTCCCCTCTGTTTAAATAAATGCAGCTACCTCGTATAATTTTCACGTGTCTTTTATAATAATTCTATCTCATTTTATCATGAATTCAAAACAAAAATTAAGTCAGTTCATATTTTGCTTAAAAAATATATAAATTGAGAAAAGATTAAAAAATATTCAGGTGCATTTACCAAGCTTTTTATCACATCCTCTGTTTCTTTTTAATAAATGTAGCTAACTTGAAGTAAATTCAGCATACTACTGCCTGCATAGGTGACTTTATCTGCTTTTGACTATTCTGTTCAGTATACTACCTCAGATATAAGTAACTTTATCAGATTTTGGCTATTCTGTTCAGTATATTACCTCAGACATAGGAGACGTCATAAGATTTTGGCTATTCTGTTCAGTATAGTACCTCACACATAGGTGACTTTATCTAATTTTGACTATTCTGTTCAGTATATTACCTCAGACATAGGTGACTTTATCAGATTTTGGCAATTCTGTGCAGTATACTACCTCAGATATCGGTGACTTTATCTGATTTTGGCTATTCCGTTCAGTATACTACCTCAGACATAGGTGACTTCATCTGATTTTGGCTATTCTGTTCAGTATACTACCTCAGACATAGGTGACGTCATCAGATTTTGGCTATTCTGCTCAGTATACTACCTCAGACATAAGTGACTTTATCTGATTTTGACTATTCTGTTCAGTATATTACCTCAGACATAGGTGACTTTATCAGATTTTGGCTATTCTGTGCATTATACTACCTCAGATATCGGTGACTTTATCTGATTTTGGCTATTCTGTTCAGTATACTACCTCAGACATAGGTGACTTAATCTGATTTTGGCTATTCTGTTCAGTATATTACCTCAGACATAGGTGACGTCATCATATTTTGTCTATTCTGTTCAGTATACTACCTCAAACATAGGTGACTTTATCTGATTTTGACTATTCTGTTCAGTATATTACCTCAGACATAGGTGAATTTATCAGAATTTGGCTATTCTGTGCAGTATACTACCTCAGATATCGGTGACTTTATCTGATCTTGGCTATTCCGTTCAGTATACTACCTCAGACATATGTGACTTCATCTGATTTTGGCTATTTTGTTCAGTATATTACCTCACACATAGGTGACGTCATCAGATTTTGGCTATTCTGGTCAGTATACTACCTCAGACATAGGTGACTTTATCTGAATTTGACTATTCTGTTCAGTATATTACCTCAGACATAGGTGACTATCAGATTTTGGCAATTCTGTGCAGTATACTACCTCAGACATAGGTGACTTCATCAGATGTTTGCTATTCTGTGCAGTATACTACCTCAGACATAGGTGACTTTATCAGATTTTGACTATTCTGTTCAGTATACTACCTCTGACATTGGTGACTTTATCTGATTTTGACTATTCTGCTCAGTATACTACCTCAGACATAGGTGACTTTATCAGATTTTGGCTATTCTGTTCAGTATACTACCTCAGACATAGGTGACTTTATCAGATTTTAGCTATGCTATTCAGTATACTACCTCAGACATAGGTGACTGTATATCAGATTTTGGCTATTCTGTTTAGTATACTACCTCAGACATAAGTGACTTTATCTGATTTTGGCTATTCTGTTTAGTATACTACCTCAGACATAGGTGACTTTATCTGAATTTGACTATTCTGCTCAGTATACTACCTCAGGCATAGGTAACTTTATCAGATTTTGGCTAGTCTGTTCAGTATTTTACCTCAGACATAGGTGACGTCATCAGATTTTGGCTATTCTGTTTAGTATACTACCTCAGACATAAGTGACTTTATCTGATTTTGGCTATTCTGTTTAGTATACTACCTCAGACATAAGTGACTTTATCTGAATTTGACTATTCTGTTCAGTATACTATCTCAGACATAGATGACGTCATCAGATTTTGGCTATTCTGTTCAGTATACTATCTCAGACATAGGTGACTGTATCATATTTTGGGTATTCTGTTTAGTATACTACCTCAGACATATGTGATTTTATCTGATTTTGGCGTTTCTGTTTAGTATACTACCTCAGACATAGGTGACTTTATCTGAATTTGACTATTCTGCTCAGTATACTACCTCAGACATAGGTGAGTTTATCTGATTTTGGCTATTCTGTTCAGTATACTACCTCAGACATTGGTGACTTTATCTTATATTGACTATTCTGTTCAGTATACTACCTCAGACATAGGTGACTTTATCTGATTTTGGCTATTCCGTTCAGTATACTACCTCAGAAATATGTGACTTCATCTGATTTTGGCTATTTTGTTCAGTATATTACCTCAGACATAGGTGACGTCATCAGATTTTGGCTATTCTGGTCAGTATACTACCTCAGACATAGGTGACTTTATCTGATTTTGACTATTCTGTTCAGTATATTACCTCAGACATAGGTGACTATCAGATTTTGGCTATTCTGTGCAGTATACTACCTCAGATATCGGCGACTTTACCTGATTTTGGCTATTCCGTTCAGTATAATACCTCAGACATAGGAGAGTTCATCAGATTTTGGCTATTCTGTTCAGTATAATACCTCAGACATAGGTGACTTCATCAGATGTTTGCTATTCTGTGCAGTATACTACCTCAGACATAGGTGACTTTATCAGATTTTGACTATTCTGTTCAGTATACTACCTGAGACATAGGTGACTTTATCAGATTTTGACTATCCTGTTTAGTATACTTCCTCAGACATAGGTGACTTTATCAGATTTTGGCTATTCTGTTTAGTATACCACCTCAGACATAGGTGACTTTATCAGATTTTAGCTATGCTATTCAGTATACTACCTCAGACGTAGGTGACCGTATCAGATTTTGGCTATTCTGTTTAGTATACTACCTCAGACATAGGTGACTTTATCTGATTTTGGCTATTCTGTTTAGTATACTACCTCAGACATAGGTGACTTTATCTGAATTTGACTATTCTGCTCAGTATACTACCTCAGGCAAAGGTGACTTTATCAGATTTTGGCTATTCTGTTCAGTATATTACCTCAGACATAGGTGACGTCATTAGATTTTGGCTCTTCTGTTCAGTATATTACCTCAGACATAGGTGACGTCATCATATTTTGGCTATTCTGTTCAGTATGCTATCTCAGATATAGATGACATCATCAGATTTTGGCTATTCTGTTCAGTATACTATCTCAGACATAGATGACGTCATCAGATTTTGGCTATTCTGTTGATGTCCTTTGGTTTTCTTGCTCCCAAAGATTAAAACAAAACATGTTTGGCTGTCTAATATTTGGGCTTTGAACGTACTAAATTTGATATCTACGTTTTTATTTTAATGGGTGGATATATCATACACTCTAGAATAGCAATATATAAGTACTGTTCTTTGTACTTTATTTTGTCTCTTATGTCCATTTTTATTCATGTCATTACCTAATAATTCAAACCTCGTTAAACCGCCACCGTTTGTTCAGCAATAATTTGGCGTTATCACGAATTTGTCGATAAACTGAGTGGAGCATTAAACCGGAAGTATGGACATAGACATAAATGACCATCGGAAATAGAATGACACTTTTACGGATGGGGGTTGTTAACTGATAAAAAAAATCAATAAACAATAATAATTTATTTTAATTTATAGAAACAATATTTTATTATACAAGCATGACATAATTTTCGTTGGTAAATAAAGTTTGTGTAAGTCATCAAACTTATTTACACGCACGATGTCGTTTGCTGGGAGCTCTTTATTTGATATATCTTCGACAGTTCTATGAAAAATAGAAAAAATAATCTGCTGTTTGTTGCTCAGAGCTTTTAGGATTGTTTCATTGCAGTCTATGATTTCACATTTCTGTTCGAAATCAAGCAGATTTCTTTTCCGCTTTGGAGTAGACATATTTAAACTACAAAATTGAAATCACTGCAAACTTCAAACAAATTGTATGCAGAATTAAAAGAGTCCACAAACCATAAAATTAACACTATGGTTACAATTTTTAATTATGCAACAATTGACTGTAATTAGATGCTTCTGCAAGAAATTAAATTTACCTTAATTGCTTGTAATTCTACCTCTAAAATGAAAACACCTGTAAAATCATGGACGTGTGATATAACTGATTGGCATTATATCGCGGGGAAATCAATTAGGAGATAACTATATTGTATTAAAAAATTTCATGTCATCAATTGGAGATTTGATGGTCGCAAATTGAGTGTACTGGCGACGTGTTAGCGAGCCAGTAAACGGATATTTGCGACCATTAAATCGACAATTGATGCCGTAAAATTTCAAATACAATACAGTTATCTCCATTCTAATGTAATCATGTGTAGGATAGGCATACATACATCATATATGTATACTTCCGTATTATCGACAAGATGACATACAATCATGTAAGCGGTAATCAGCTAAAATTAAAAAAAATATATTTCATGCTATTTCAACGGTGGAATTGGTGACAATTACACCATTAAATCGATAATTGATGCCGTAAAATATTCAAAAATATTCAGTTATCTTCATTCAAATGTAATCATGTGTATTGCTACATTGTTGACAAGATGACGTAAGCGGAAATCGTCTAAAATATCTCGTGATTTTCAACCGTGAAAATGATGCCATGAGAATTACAGCATTGTCCAATCACAAACCAGGGATATTAAACAACTAAATTTACATTCGAATAGTAAATTGACCATTTGATATTTTGACACCTGGTTGGATGGCGATATGCGAGCTTGGCATTATAACGAGGTTTTAACAAGGAAAGAAAACGGGACATGATAATTTCATGGCGGTATGCAAGTTTGGCGATGAATCAGGGGAGGGGCTCGAGGGTGCAATAAAACGGGCTGTTATTGTAATTCAAATCTACATTTCAAAGGGTCGAATATACATTGAATCATACAATTATATTAGCATAAGAATAGTCTGAAGATACCGAAGAGGCATTCACTAACCGTTATTAGAACAAGGGCAGATAATCAAATGAGGAATAGAAAAGAACAAAAAAGACAAACAATGACCGAACACATACTGCACAGAAAACTAAAGATTAAGTAACACGAACTTCATTGAAAATTTTGCAGTTGAATTTATGTGTTCCAGAAGGGGGGGGGGTGGTTCCTGCTCTACTAGTTGCACCCGTCGTACTACTGCTAAATGACATGAACATCATCTGATATGGGAATCATGTTGGACACCAGAATGCGTAGATACAAATAACATACATAAAACATGAACTCAACAAAACAAATGGGATGACATCTTGGTACTGAAAACGTGAAGACGTACAAATAGACGAACAACAAGACTCTTACTAAAAACCAGGGGGAACGCACGCATATGCTACGCATAACAAATACCTCCTCCTCCACTAGTCTTTGTAATGTTGTTCTCTTCTTGAAATACATTATTGATTGATGGTTTTTGGTGCTTAACGCCACTTTCAGCAATAGTTCAGCTATATCATGGCGACCAGTTTTAGTTGTGGAAGAAGCCGGAATACCCGGAGAGAACCACCGACCACGGGCAAGCAACTGGTAAATTTTATCACTTGCTGTTGCGAGTCGAGTGCACAATTTTTTGTCAATTAAAAAGCCGGGCGCGAACCCACACCGTATTGGTGATAGGCTTGTATGAGTTGTTAGATAATCCAATTACCTAACTCATTGAGCCACCGGGGCCCTCTCTTCAAATACAGTTGTATCTACAATTGATTAATTAATCAAAATAATTGAAACCGTCCAAGTTGGCAAATAGCGCATTGTATTGACATAAAACAATCTCGACATGCCACAAGTCATGATCACGGTATCAACACTTTTTTTGATATCTCAATTTTGTATCGCGTTCACTTCGCCACGATCCGTAATCAATTGCATTATTAAGCACATTTCCATAATCTGATTTTATATGTTTGTTTTTCATAATTTATACAGATAATAAGACGCTTAAGGAACAAAAGTAGCGAAAACATGAAGATGTTGAGATTTATTCTGTATACCATGAGCTTTGTTGTCTTGACGAATGTTTGTCAAGGTACGAATGCATTTCACAAAAGTTATTTTGATTGTATAAATATTTCTTACATCTTAAATATTCCAATTTTTCTTTATATAATGCGGGTGTTGGTGTTCAGGTTTCAAATCAATCAATTAATTCGCTGCTCTTTGTCGATGATGTTACTTTTATTGGCAACTCAGAGCAAGAACTTAATACAATACTAGACATTATGTCAAAGTTCGCAGATAAGTGGAACTTAAAATTTAATGCCACTAAATCTAAGGTAATGGTAGTCGGTAGACGGATTGACAGAGGAAAAGTATGGACATTATGTGATAACTGTATCCACAATACAAACGAATATAAATATCTGGGAGTATATGTAACAAGAACCCTGAAATCAAATTATCATGTCCAAACGTATATCAAAGACAATATGGATAATAAAATTAATTTCATTTTACGTATCCCTGCTGAACACGGCAATTTTAATCGTGCTGAGTTCGGAGACGCGTTGTGGAATTCAGTTCTCTGACCTTCAATTTCACATTTTTGTGGAGCTTGGGTTACATCCTCTGAAGTTAACAAAGACTTGCCAAGTAGCACATAACTTAGAACAGCGAAGATCATAATGAAAACAAAGGTGAATATGTCCAAAGCGGCTCTTCTTATCGAGGTTAGGCGGAAACCTATCAGCGACTTTTGAATAGACAGAGAGCCTCATATTTCTCTTATATATAAACACCTTACCAAACAATGGACTCTGTAAGATAGTTTTTCATGAGATGCACACTCTTTCCGCTCATGCTTGGGAATACATACCTGATTAGAAAACCGTATTTGAATCATTAGGACATGACTATGTGTACAATGTAAACAAAAAAAAAAGGTTTAATGTTTTAATGGGTCAGTTCTCCTGCACAAAACTAAGAAAAGATATCATGAGTAAAAATTACCTTCGTGAATAAATTACCTTCTATAGACACAAAGGGCAACAATACTATCTAGAATATATGATAGATTTTGAGGGAGCTAGACTTAAACTTCTCTGTCGAACAAATTCACTGTATTTAAATATTTTTTAAAACAAAATGAGTTTAAAAACAGTACCAAATGCTCTCTATGAAGTAGACGATTTATGCCATTTCCTCTTGTTATGTCCTCATTAGAAAAAAAAGAAGCCCTCTTTTAAATGATATCTCATTTAACACAGTCGAACTTGATTTTGTGTGGATATATATATATATATATATTAGTAATTATATGCTAGGTGGATAGGTGTTAAGAAATGTTTCGAAGACTCCAAAGAGGTAATCAGAAGTCGTGAATCGACAAACAATACAATGGTCAAGAGATAAAGAACAAATAATGATCTACAAACAATACAATGGCCATGAGAAAAAGAACAAATAATGATCTACAAAAAATACAATGGCCAAGAGAAAAAAAATAATGATCTTCAAACAATACAATGGCCATGAGAAAAATAACAAATAATGATCTACAGACCAAACAATAAAATGGCCATGAAAAAAAGAACAAATAATGATCTACAAACAATACAACGGCCAAGAGTAAAAGAACAAATAATGATCTACAAACAATACAATGGTCATGAGAAAAAGAACACATGATTATCTACAAATAATAGTCCAATGGCCATGAGGAAAAGAACAAATAATGATCTACAAACAATACAATGGCCAAGAGAAAAAGAACAAATAATGATCTACAAACGATACAATGGCCATGAGAAAAAGAACAAATAATTATCTAAAAACAATACAATGGCCATGAGAAAAATAACAAATAATGATATACAAACAATACAATGGCCAAGAGAAAAAGAACAAATAATGATCTCCAACCAATACAATGGCCAAGAGAAAAAGAAAAAATAATGATCTACAAACAATACAATGGCCATGAGAAAAAGAACAAATAATGATCTACAAACAATACAATGGCTATGAGAAAAAGAACAAATAATGATCTACAAACAATACAATGGCCATGAGAAAAATAACAAATAATGATCTAAAAACAATACAATGGCCATGAGAAAAATAACAAATAATGATATACAAACAATACAATGGCCAAGATAAAAGAACAAATAATGATCTACAAACAATACAATGGCCATCAGAAAAATAACAAATAATGGTCTACAAACAATACAATGGCCAAGAGAAAAATAACAAATAATGATCTACAAACAATACAATGGCCAAGATAAAAGAACAAATAATGATCTACAAACAATACAATGGCCATCAGAAAAAGAACAAATAATGTTCTACAAACAAAACAATGGCCAAGAGAAAAAGGACAAATAATGATCTACAAACAATACAATGACCAAGAGAAAAAGGACAAATAATGGTCTACAAAAAATACAATGGCCAAGAGAAAAAAAAATAATGATCTACAAACAATACAATGGCCATGAGAAAAATAACAAATAATAATCTACAAACCAAACAATACAATGGCCAAGAGTAAAAGAACAAATAATGATCTACAAACAATACAATGGCCAAGAGTAAAAGAACAAATAATGATCTACAAACAATGCAATGGCCATGAGAAAAAGAACAAATAATGATCTACAAACAATACAATGACCATGAGAAAAAGTAAAAAGAATGATCTACAAACAATACAATGGCCATGAGAAAAAAAACAAATAATGATCTATACACAATACAATGGCCAAGAGAAAAATAACAAATAATGATCTCCAAACAATACAATGGCCAAGAGAAAAAGAACAAATAATGATCTACAAACAATACAATGGCCAAGAGAAAAAGAACAAATAATGATCTACAAACAATACAATGGCCATGAGAAAAATAACAAATAATGATCTACAAACAATACAATGGCCAAGAGAAAAATAACAAATAATGATCTACAAACAATACAATGGCCATGAGAAAAAGAACAAATAATGATCTACAAACAATACAATGGCCATGAGAAAAATAACAAAAAATGGTATGCAAACAATACAATGGCCAAGAGAAAAAGAACAAATAATGATCTACAAACAATACAATGGCCTTGAGAAAAATAACAAATAATGATCTACAAACAATGCAAAGGCCAAGAGAAAAATAACCAATAATGATCTAGAAACAATACAATCCCCATGAGAAAAATAACAAATAATGATCTACAAACCATACAACGGCCATGAGAAAAAGGACAAATAATGATCTACAAACAATACAATGGCCAAGAGAAAAATAACAAATAATGATCTACAAACAATACAATGGCCAAGATAAAAGAA
>MJUT01056352.1:142082-166456 GCA_002080005.1 Gigantidas platifrons
TACAAACAATACAATGGCCATGAGAAAAATAACAAATAATGATATACAAACAATACAATGGCCATGAGAAAAAGGACAAATAATGATATACAAACAATACAATGGCCATGAGAAAAATAACAAATAATGATATACAAACAATACAATGGCCATGAGAAAAATAACAAATAATGATCTACAAACAATACAATGTCCATGAGAAAAATAACAAATAATGATATTCAAACAATACAATGGCCATGAGAAAAATAACAAATAATAATATACAAACAATACAATGGCCATGAGAAAAATAACAAATAATGATATACAAACAATACAATGGCCATGAGAAAAAGGACAAATAATGATACACAAACAATACAATGGCCATGAGAAAAATAACAAATAATGATATACAAACAATGCAATGGCCATGAGAAAAATAACAAATAATGATATACAAACAATACAATGGCCATGAGAAAAAGGACAAATAATGATCTACAAACCATTACACAGAAAATTAAAGATCAAACAAACCGAACTCCACTAAATGCCGGGGTAGACGCAGATGATGCGGAAGGTTAGGTATTTCCTGCTCCATATGTGGCTCCCGTCGTGGTTCTCTAATTACAAACCCGGTGATAAGTCATGAATGAGGAAAGGACCGGATTGTGATTACGACAAAATGAACATATCTATGGTAATTTGTGATACAGATATTCCGTAATGGTTAACCAAGTTATGGTGGGGACCACAAAACTTCCAAAGTGATGACTTCAAGAAAATCAAAATAGACACCACAAGCTCTGGAATATCGGCTTCAACAGAGTAACATACTCCATGTTGTGATACATGTTATACTAAGTAGATCGCCACTTTGCAAACACCATGTTCATATACAGTCAAACCTGTGAATAAAGAC
Organism: Gigantidas platifrons; assembly: GCA_002080005.1. Classification (NCBI taxonomy): domain Eukaryota; kingdom Metazoa; phylum Mollusca; class Bivalvia; order Mytilida; family Modiolidae; genus Gigantidas; species Gigantidas platifrons. The sequence goes on from MJUT01056352.1 coordinate 142,990, forward strand.
CACTCAAGGGAACCTGAAAATGGAGCCTTTATAAGCGGTTGTCCTTAATATACAATATATACACTATTCATTTATTGGAAAAATGAGACTGCCCTTGATAGATAGTGATTTATTATATAGAGGGGCCATTTAATGCAGGCTTGACAAATGGTAATATATTTGGTGGTTTGTGCAAAAATAATTATTTTTCCTTTTCCTTTGCTTATCTATATTCTTTTCTACAGATCCCAATATTTCTTCTAAATATCTGTAATACAAAAATATATTAGTACATGACAGAATAAATTGTAGGAGTTGTTGATAACGGTTGCAACACAACGTCATACCCAAATGCAAACTGCCAGCATAAGACACAACTCTGTGATGATGGATGCGGAGAAAAACGTCCAGGATTGTGCAAGCCTAAATGTCATTATAGGTGCTGTATTCCAGGTACTGTAACTGTAATTGTCAATACAATAAATAAAAAGTAGGAACGGTAATTAGTTGTCAATACAATTGTTTTATCACATGTATATTAACTCTAGTTGTCAATGCACTTATTTTATAACAGGCACTATAACTCTAGCTGTCGATACAATTATTGTATAACTGGTACCGTAAGTCTAGCTGTCGATACAAATGTTGTATCACAAGTACCGTAACTCTAGCTGTGGATACAAATGTTGTATCACAAGTACCGTAACTCTAGTTGCCGATACAAATGTTGTATCACAAGTACTGTAACTCTAGCTGTCGATACAAATGTTGTATCACAAGTACTGTAACTCTAGTTGTAGATACAAGTGTTGCATCACTGGTACTGTACCACTAGCTGTCGGTAAACATGTTGTATTACTGGTAATGTAACATTAGCTGTCGATACACTTGCTGTACCACAGGTACTGTAATTCTAACTGTCGATACATTTGTTGTATCACAGGTATTGTAACTCTAGTTGTCGGTACAATTGTTGTATAATTGGTACTGTAGCTCTGGCTGTTGATACAAATGCTGTATCACAGGAACTATAACATTAGCTGCAGATACAATTGATGTTTCACTGGTACTGTAATTTCAGCTGTCGATACAATTGTTGTATCACTGATACTGTAACACTGGCAGTCGATATCAATGCTTTATCACTGGCACTGTAACATTAGCTGGCGATACAATTGTTGTATCACTGGTACTGTAGCTCTAGCTGTCGATACAATTGTATCACTGGTACTGTAACTCAAGCTGTCGATACAAATGTTGTATCACTGGTACTGTAACACTAACTATTGGTATAAGTATTGTATAACTGGTACTGTAACATTAGCCGTCGATACAATTGTTGTATCACTGGTACTGTAGCTCTAGCTCTCGATGTAATTTGTTTTGCATCACAGGTACTAAAACATTAGCTGTCGATATAATTGTTGAATAACTGGTACTGTAACTCTAGATATCGGTACAATTATTGTATCACAGGTACTAACACATTAGCTGTCGATACAATTGTTGTATCACTGGTACTGTAACTCTAGATGTCGATACAATTACTGTAACACTGGTACTGTAACTCTATCTGTCATTTTAATGTAAACATATCTTATTGTCTAAATAATGACAAAAGGATCAGACACAAGTTTTTCAACTTAGTATTGTCTTCTCCATCTAGCTGTCGATACAACTGTTGTATAACATGTACTAAAACATTAGCTGTCGATACAATTGTTGTATCACTAATACTGTAACTCTAGATGTCGCTACCATTATTGTATCAAAGGTACTAAACCATTAGCTGTCGATACAATTATTGTATCACTGGTACTGCAACAGTAGGTGTCGATACAATTGTTGTATCACAGGCACTGTAATTCTAGCTGTATATATAATTGTTGTATCACTGGTACTGTAACTCCAGCTGTCGACATAATTATATATTTGTGGTATTACTGGTACTGTAACTCTAGCTGTCGACAGAATTATTGTATCACTGGTACTGTAACAATAGCTGTCAATACAATTGTTGTATCACAGAAACTATAACATTAGCTGTATATACAATTGTTGTATCACTGGTACTGTAACATTAGCTGTAGATACAATTGTTGTATCACTGGTACTGTAACATTAGCTGTCGATACAATTGTTGTATCACTGGTACTGTAACATTAGCTGTAGATACATTTGTTGTATCACTGGTACTGTAACATTAGCTGTCGATACAATTGTTGTATCACTGGTACTGTAACATTAGCTGTCGATACAATTGTTGTATCACAGGAACTGTAACATTAGCTGTCGATACAATTGTTGTATCACTGGTACTGTAACATTAGCTGTCGATACAATTGTTGTATCACAGAAACTATAACGTTAGCTGTAGATACATTTGTTGTATCACTTGTACTGCAACTCTAGCTGTAGATATAATTGTAGTATCACAAGTACTATCAATATCATTATTGTATCCGTGTTGCTAAAACTTGAGTTACTAAGTATTGCATTGTAAATGTACATGTAAAAGTATTGTAAATTTACGTGTTATTATAGTTTTTGTTTACCAGTCATTACATTGTAAATTTTACCAGGTGAATACAGGTCTTGGTTTACAAGGCATTACATTGTTAATTAATCTGTAAATACAGGTCTTATCTACCAGGCATGATAGTGTTAATTAATCTGTAAATAGAGGTCTTATTTACCAGGCATGATATTGTTAAGTAATCTGTAAATACAGGTCTTATTTACCAGGCATGACATTGTTAATTAATCTGTAAATAAAGGTCTTGTTTACCAGGCATAACATTGTCAATTAATCTGTAAATATATGTCTTATTTACCAGGCATGACATTGTTAATTAATCTGTAAATACAGGTCTTATTTACCAGGCATGACATTGTTAATTAATATGGAAATACAGGTCTTGTTTATCAGGCGTGCCATTGTTTACGAGGAGATATTTGATTTAATTTTTGAAACAGGCTTTTTACCTGATATTTGTCTGATAGGCCTGGAGTATTAAACCGATATATCAGAATAAAGGGAATCCTTTAGATCCCAAAAACTTCCGTCCAGTTACAGTTCTTAGTTGTCTTGGTAAACTGTTTACTCCTATTTCAAATGAAAGACTACGGATGTTCTCAGAAGAAGCTTTTTGTTAGAGGAAAACCAGTTCGGAATTAGGAAATCATACTCGACTACAGACAGTATTTTTACATTATTTTAATTTTTCGAAATTTTAAAAGTAAAAAGAAGAAATTAGTTTGTACTTTTGTCGACTTTGAGAGGGCGTTTGAAACTGTCTTAAGAGAAGCATTATGGTATAAACTTATATTAAATAATATAAACGGGAAAATATACAATGCTTTAAGCATGTATAATGATGTTAAATCTTGTATACATTATAATAATTGTAAATCAGATTATCTTTCTTGTGATATGGGAGTAAACCAAGGTGAAAATCTGTACTGTTTCTGTTTGCATTGTTCTTAAACGATTTACAGAGCTTCTTGGAAAAGGAAAACCTACCAGGTCTTAAAACAATTTCAGAAAAAATTTAAGAAAATTTTAATATTTATTTGAAACATTTCGTTCTATTGTATACAGACAATAATGTTATTATGGCTGAATCACGCGAAGATCTACAAGGTCAATTGAACATTCTAGGAAAATACTGCAAAAAATGGAAACTAAAAGTCAATGTAGAAAAAACTAAACAATATTTTTTTAGAAGACCGCCTCTTGAAGATATACATTTTTCATTAAATGGATCTGAAATAGATATTGTAAGCGAATTTAATTACCTCGGAATACTTTTAAGCAAAACTGGTTATTTCATAAAGCAGTCACAAAGCAAGCAGAAAAGGCAAAACAGACTATGTATGAAGTTTTAAACAGAGGACTTATCTGTTGAATGCCAAATAGAACTACTTGATAAAATGGTTAAACCTATGCTTCTTTATGGGTCAGAAATTTAGTATTGAAATTAAAATCATTGACACAAAATTATATGATTTACGGGGAACTGGGACGATTTCCTATCGAAATTGACATAAAATAAGGATGGTGTCATTTTGGGCCAGACTTTTATTGGGGAAAGAAAAAAAGCTCTCATACTTATCATATAAACTTTTATGCACGCTTTCTATTGGAGAAAATGTTCACTTCGCCTGGATTAAATAAAGAAAAGAACTTTTCGATGAAACAGGCTACTCTAGTATTTGGATAAATCAAGATATATTAAATTCTAAGGGAACGACCATTTAACTTGAAGGTTATTGGGGGGGGGGGGGTATGATTTTTTCCTAAAAAGATATTCTGATTCCCACTGTTGCTGAAAAAAAAAATTCTGATTTTGGTGGAGGAAAAAAAAATTTCGCGCTATGCGCGACAAAAAAAAGTAAATATTATATCTCTCGAGTTGTCCGAAAAAAAATTTCTAAGCAAAAAAAACAAAAAAAACATACCCCCCCGCTGCAAATTAAATGGTCGGTCCCTAATTGATTAATTTCGAGTAACAAATTACGCCTGCATGATCAATTTAAACAGAGGTGGTACTCCAAAATAGAACACTCTCCAAAAGCATTGAATTATAGAATATTTACAGAAAATTTCGAATTTGAAAACTACTTTAGAATTTTAGAAGACAAATATATTTATACCCTATGCAAATTCTGAACTACCAACCATACATTACCTATAAAACTGGCTGGTGGAATAATATCGACCGTGCCAATAGAATATGTACAAAATGTGACAATATAATTATTGGAGATGAATACCATTACATAATGGAATGTGAACATTTTTCAAATTTTAGAAATAGATTCATTGTTACAAATTTACGAGAAAGACCAAATATTCTTAAATTCAAACAAATCAACGATATTTAGAAAAAATATGTAAATTTAAACGAAATACAAATAAATGTTTTGTTCTCTAGGCTGTCTCACACCCATGTCTCTGTTGTATATACTCTGCATATATGTATATCTATTTTGTATTTGTTATTGTATATTTATGTCTTCTCTGTACCGTTGTATATGGTTATTGAGAATAAAAGATGATTGATTGATTGTTAATTCTATACAGCTATATCATGTTTGGAAGGGGTATTTGCGAAAAATACCAGTCGAGAGACGAAGAATTTCCCGAGCCGAATGGCGAGGGAAATTTAGTCTAAAGACTGATATTTTTCGAAAATACCCCTCCCAAACATGATATATCTGTTTAATTACACCGAATATTATTTAGAACACTGGCTAATTAAATAATACCTTTTGTTTGTCGTTTTCATGACCTAACATGATGTATCTGTTGCGAATGATCATACATAAAACGCACAACTGATACCGTTTTACAAATTTTGTTACAAGGTACTCGGTGAAGGGTGAAAACGGCAAATACGATTTTGCAAATACCATGAAAAAAAGTTAAATCTTATGCAAATACACCTACATGAAGTAAAAATTCTGCAAATTCACAATGCAAGGTCTGAATTTGTAAACAAAATATCATGGCTATTAACAAATCAGAATCCAGCATTCTTATATAAGGTGTAATTAATCTGTAAATACAGGTAGCATTTACCAGGCATGAAATTGTTAATTAATCTGTAAATACAGGTCTTGTTTACCAGGCATGACATTGCTAATTAATATGTAAATACAGTTGTTATTTACCAAGCATTGCAAGTATATTGATATTAAAATACAGTTGTTATTTACTGGGCATTGTATGCATATTTATATGAATATGCAGTAGTTATTTACCAGGCATTGCAAGTATATTGATATGAAAATACAGTTATTATTTATCAGGGATTGCAAATATATTGATATTAATATGTAGTTGTTATTTGCCAGGCATTGCAAGTATATTGATATGAAAATATATTTGTTATTTATCAGGCATTGCAAGTATATTGATATGAAAATATATTTGTTATTTATCAGGCATTGCAAGTATATTGATATGAAAATACAGTTGTTATTTATCAGGCATTGCAAATATATTGATACGAATATGCAGTTGTTATTTACTAGGCAATTTCAAGTATATTGATATGAAAATACAGTCGTTATTTACTAACTTTGGGCATTGCAAATATGTTGATATGAATATGCAGTTGTTATTTTCCCGGCATTGAAAGTATATTGATATGAATATGCAATTGTTATTTACCCGGCATTGCAAGTATGTTGATATGAACATACAGTGGTTATTTGTCAGGCATTGCATGTATTTTTATATGAAAATAGACTTGCTATTTACCAGGCATTGCAAGTATATTGATATGAAAATACAGTTGTTATTTACGAGGCATTGTATTGTAACTCTACCAGTGGAAACAGGTATTGTTTATCAAGAATTGCATTGTAAATGTACATGTAAATACAGTTAGTGTTTACCAGATATGATATTTTAATATTAATGTCTGTAAGAGTATGGTTTCTTTATACTATACGTTATTCGGGATGTTCACAGGTGATACAGGTTCATATTCTGAGCCGTCGATGTGATATGAATAACAGACAGAGATCATTCACCCATATGCCCTAATAAGCCCGAATAACAATTTTATTCTAATGGAGTATTCCAATTAAAAAAGCATCAGAAAAAACACTCACAAAAGGTAACGCTTTCCCGGGTAACAATGGTCGATTTTTTTAAAAACAGAAAAATTAAGATCGGTACGATAATGATGAAACGCCATTTTATTTAAAAAAAAATCATGTCAATATCCGTCGCCCTACCACGGGGACATGGGCTCATATCCCTGGCTTGATTAACCAATCAAATTACAGGAATAGCTAAGATATTTCACTCATATGCAGTAGAATATTCATTGTTATCTACAATTGCCGTGATTACTCGAATACACGGCCAATTCAAACCCAATTAGTACACTCATGTTTTTGACTGTTATTTATAATTATGTTTTGTTTTTTTAATACAATTGTAGCACAATGTGAAGCAGGATGGATTAGATCTAATGCCAGTTGTAAATGTTATCGTTTCTCTACAATAAAAGAAAATTGGAATAATGCACAGGTAATTTTAATAGAATGCAATGTTTGCGATGTATTTACACTACCATCGTGGAAATCCCACTGCTGCGATACCATCCACTCATTACCCGAGGGTCAAATGACAGAGAAATGCCTAATTAAGTGACTAATCTGATTGACTCTGACGGGTTTAGAGGACTTGATCATTTTCACCTATATGACATTCTACTGGATTAGAAAATTATTTGTTAACACCAATATCACAGATTTTATTCAATATATATCTTGCTACATTTCTACTTCAGAGTCCAAGTTCCTTCGAAGCATCTCTGTGAAATTCTGTTTTGACTATCCTGTGGAAATATTCAAATTACATATAAATCTATACTATATAATTCCATATATTACGGATTTAGTTTGCTACACAAATTTGCATTGGTTCTTTAACCCTGAATGTCAGCATATATTCGGAAAACAGACGGGGTATATATGTACGTTTTCAGTCTCCCTTATTTGGGCCCCAAAAACAATAACAACATGGATGACAAAAATAGAAATATTTACGCTTCACTGAATCAATATCATAATACCGAATAATAAATGTATTTTCACCAAATTAAATGCTATTTTTAAACTCAAAACAGTTGTATGAACAAAAAAGATTTTTTTTTTAAATAAAAAATAAAATATACCGGAAGCACGCGATAACTTGAAAATCGTCTGCTAAAAATTAAATAAATATCAACAAAGACAAAGATAGATTAAACAAAGTCGAAATGAAGCGATGTGCGTCTCATTCAGAAGAGGATATCGTTGCTAAAAGACAAAATGTTGTTTCTACAAACACAGTGAAAGCAAACAAAGCTGCAGCAAATTTATTTAGATCTTATTTGATGGAGAAAAACATGGAAATAAACTTTGAAATGTTTGATGTCGCCAGGCTAGCTGAAACACTCCCATTTTTATATGGACGCGCGTACAAAAACTGGAGATCTTTACAAAGCCACAACATTAACAAACACAAGACATGCATTGAACAGATATTTAAAGAGCCCCCCGTACCTGAAAAAAATTGATATAATTTCAAGCCCAGAATTGTCAGAAGCAAATGAATGTTACAAAACCGCGATGGCAGAAATAAAAGCTGCAGGCAAGGGAGACATTACCCATTACCCTGAAATAGAATCTGAGGACCTAACAAAACTGTACAATAATATATACATGGACCCGTCTACCCCTACACGCCTCGCAAACCGTGTCCAAATGAATGCTAGACTCTATTTTTGTCGACGAGCTAATGAAAATATGGAATCTATGACAAAAGACACGTTTGTCATTGGAACTTATTCAGTCACTGGCAGGAGATATGTAATGAAAAAGGTGGACGAACTAACTAAAAATCGTAGGGAAATGGACAGAGAAAATACTTCTGGACATATGCCGGAGGATCGTGAAATGCCTGAATATTGTCCGGTTAGAAATTTTGAGACCTACCTTCAAAAACTTCACCCTCAGTGTAACAGGCTTTGGCAATTTCCAAAGACAGTTTTAATATTTCCGATGAATGTTGGTTCCAAAAAAGACCGATAGGAAAAGACACATTGGCATCATTTATGTCCACATTAAGTAGAAAAGCAGGCCTTTCACAAATATATACCAACCATTCTATTTGTGCAACGGGTGCAACTATCCTCGGAAGAAACTGTTCAATGGCACAAATTATGGCAGTTACCGGACACAAATCTGCCTCGTCAGTTGCAGTATATCAACGAGTTTCATCAAAGGAAAAACAAGTTATGAATAAATAACATGTATCTGACTCTTCCCAACATCGTGCCCGTTTGGTTATGTTTCAATATCAGATCAACTGCAATACACTGTTTATAATTGTATATCGTTCTAATTTTGTTCTTTAAATACCCATCCCATGTTATATTTTCAAAAAACAAAGGAGTTTATTTGTATCGGAAAGGGAGGGGGGTCTACTTAGTACGTATAATTTCATGTTTTACGTGATTGGCCGTAGGATAAATAACTGTCAGTTTTGACTCGTTTTATGCTTTCACGTGTTTTTTTTTCTTTTTTGTCCCCAATGTTGTCGTACTTTCCCATATTTTTCGAGGTCACTGATCGATGATCATGTGTTGACAGGTAGTCCTGTCCTGATCGGTAATTACACAAAAAAATCAGTTTTTATCTTTTCCCTTTTCGCTAGTGCAATAAAATGATTAACATGAAGTCATAATGATTTTGTAAATATCAAAAGATAAATTTATGCGAAGTTATTTTACGAATTACATAATTTTTAATGATAAAATTGCAACTGATCAATGCTGATATAATATACGATACCGGATTTATGGCGTCACGGCTCTTTCGGAAGAGCTCTAATTGCAGGTATAATCCGAGAATGGATTATGTCCCTTGTCTCTGCACACTGCAGAGTGCTGAAAAATGGCGATCCCCATTGTTTGGTGCAACAGGCAACTTAAATCACCAAATTCTACCTTACGATATATTATTTTTCACATTCATTAACACAAATGTCTTTTAGTTACTGTCAATTAAATATTCACGCTAACTTGTTAAGACCATTGAGTTTTCCTTTAACACCATAATTTCCACGGAAATAACAAATAAAAGGGTAAATAATGGATATACTTGGCGGTATCCTCTAGTGTTTTTTTTTAATTTTTAGATATCCATCCATTATTTATCACACAGGTTTGTATTTTATCATATAATGTTTCCACCCAAGTTACAAAAGAATCATTGAATCCATAATATTTTAGTGTTTGAAACATACAATCCCATTCTAAAGAATCAAAAGCTTTTGAAAAATCTAAAAAGATAATTTCCCCTTCTATCTTAAAAAAAATCTATAATGTCCTGCATCTGTATTAAATTAAAACGTATACATCTTTTTTTAATATAACCGGTTTGGTCTTAATTCATAGTTTAAGTAGAAATTTCTGCAAACGATGAACTAAAGTGTACGAAAGGAGTTTTAGATTAACATTCAATAGATATATGGGTCTATAGCTATCTAATTTCAATGGGTGATCTTTTTTTAAATAAAAGAGTTAGTACACTTGTTCTTTGAGAAAAAGACAGTTGTTTATCTTAGTGACACTTAATAAGGGTTAGAAGGTTACTAAATGTTTCTTAATTGTTAAGAAAAATGTATGTAACATTCTAACCCACTTAGATGAGAGTTTTATTCGAGACTAATTAACTGTAAAGGTGTTAGTCTATGATCTGGTTAGTAAGCCATGATGCACAGTTTGCATGGTCAATTTTAGCACATAATTTAAAGAAACAATAAAAAAGCTATTATTTATCTTTTCTGTCAATAAAAATGTTTCTTCCTTCTGCACCATTATGTCAAAGACAGTCAGGATGGCAAGTTCTGATGCTTTCTCTGAAATACATAATGTAGTGAAATCTGATTTAAATTTACCTGAAGGAAAAAGCAAGAACGACACAATGGTCATTATCATACCTGATGGAATTAATAATGTTGTAATTGAAAAAAATGGCAAGAACATTTCTATTTCTCTGTGAATTATGGATTATAAGTGATTATTGCAAAATTATTTAGTGGGATTTATTGTTCTTTCAAGGAATAAAAATGATTTGTGTAAAAGAAAATAATTCGAAATTAATAATTTGTTACTAATTTATGTTTGTTTTTCTTTCATGCCTTAAGCTTGCTGTGTGTTGATGAGCATAATTTAAGATTCCATGACTAAATGGAGCAATGTATTTCATGTCTCTAAGGTGTTAAGAGTCTGACCAGTTCTATTGTGTTGTGATCTATTAAGAATTTCACTAAGAACGCAAGGTCATTGATTGTTAACACATTAGAAACATGAAATACAGTGCTGTGATTGGTCGAGAGATAAAACTTGTCTTCTAATTTAAGATAAAGACTATTTTACACTACTTTGATACCTTGTTTGAATAGTACGATAATAAACATGCTTTTGTATTAAAATTTTTATTTTTGTGACCTACCGACCAATCAAAAATTTGAGTAATGTTGCTATAACAGCTTCTAAATGTCGGATCATAAAAGGACAACCCCGAAACAAATGAAATTGTTTCAATTAACTCACGGAAGATGAGTGGAGAGTGTTGGAGTGTGATCAGCCGTGGGCTACCGACGATGCTACACTATGGAATACACACGAATATCTGTTCGTCACAGTTATTACAAGCACATTATGGGGAAAATAATACTAAATACTAAGTTGAAAAAAACCTTCGTCATTATTTAGACAATTAAATATGGCGAAGCTAAATCTACACATAATTTGAGTATAATTATACCCCCTTGATTTTCAATTGAAGACAATGCTCATTGAATTACAAAAAGTGCGTTTGTAATTGAACATGATACACATTTTATACAACGGATTCATGTCGCTTAGGAAATACATTATCTCACTTTCCGCATTATTTCATGAGAGTTTGCCATTTTGTGGTATTTTCTGACTTGTCTATCTAGAAAATAATGCATTCTTTTACATCCGACACCAAGATATATAAAATAAATCATTCTTTTAAATTATGCTAAGTTCTCTGAAACTGATATCTTCAACATGCTCGAGTTTTTGATTGACAACATATTTTTTATGTTTGATGGACGTATTTTTCAACAGACAGTCGGCATACATATGGGTACAAACTGTGCTCCTCTTATCGCCGACTTGTTCCTTTATTCGTATGAGGCAGACTTCATACAGGGGCTTCTCAAGAAAAATGAAAAGAAGCTAGCCCGATCCTTTAATTTCACGTTCCGCTATATAGATGATGTCCTTTCACTAAATAATTCTAGGTTTGGTGATTTTGTTGATCGCATCTATCCCATTGAGCTTGAAATAAAGGATACCACAGATACAGATAGGTCTGCTTCATACCTTGACCTACAGCTCGAAATCGACAGTGAGGGCCAGTTAAGAACGAAAATTTACGACAAAAGAGATTATGTCAATTTTCCCATTGTGAACTTTAAATTTATATGTAGCAACATTCCAGCAGCACCTGCATATGGAGTATATATCTCTCAAATGATACGATATTCCAGAGCTTGTGGTTTCTATCAGGATTTCCTTGATAGAGGGTTGCTGCTAACAAGGAAACTACTGAACTGTGTTCCTTTTGGTAATGTTGAAGTCATCACTTCGAAAATTTTACGGTCTCCACCATGACTTGGTTGACCGTTATGGAATATCTGTGTCACAAATGACCACGGATATATTTCACTTGTTGTAAGCACTTTCCGGTACTGTCCTCATTCATGACTTATCACCGGGTTTGTAACTAGATTAACATGACGGGTGCCATTAGTGGAACAGGAACTGCTTATCCTTCCGGAGCACCTTTGTTCATCCCGGTTTTTAGTGAGGTTCTTGTTTCTCGATCTTTAGTTTTATATGTATGCTTTGTCGATCGTTGTTTGTTCTTTTGTACTTTTTCTTTTGGCCATTGTGTTGTCTGTTCTTCTTCGATATAAGGTTCTGATTGCCATTTGGTATCTTCAAGCTCCTCTTACAGACTACTTCAGGAGGACGATGAAGTTATGTTGGACATTAAAAATGGCTTCATCAGTGATGAGGCGCCCGGAATCTCATCAAACAAGACTAGCTAAATGCTCAGCCCACAAATTGACAGCGTCAGATGCAAAACGTTGTACGATGCGTCATTGTATAGCCCTAAGACGTCCAACAAGCCAAAACATTACACGTCGCGTCATTGTATAGCCCTAAAACGTCAAGCGAGCCAAAACGTTGTACGTCGCGTTATTGCATAGCCCTAAAACTTCAAACGAGCCAAAGCGTTGTACGTCGCGTTATTGTATAGTTCTAAACTGTCACACGGTCCTTAACGTTGTACGTCACGTTATTGTATAGCCGTAAAACGTCAAACAAGCCAAGGCAGTTTACATCGCGTCAGTGTATAGCCCTAAAATGTCATACGAGCCAAGACGTTGTACGTTGCATTATTGTATAGCCTTAAAACGTCAAACAAGCAACATAGAAAATTGTCTGATTCCTTAGCGAGACGTGCAACGAAGAAGAAAAACGCAGCCATCTTCATATGAAGAGATCTTAGGCGGGGTTGTAACTAGATTAAAATGACGGGTGACACTATTAGAGCAGGAACTACATACCCTTCGGGAGCACCTGAGTTCAGCCCCGGTTCGTGTTACTCGATCTTTAGGTTTATGTGTATGTTTTGTAGATCGTTGATTGTCCTTTTATTCCTTTTCTTATGGCCATGGTGTTGTCTCTACTTCGATTTACATCTTTTTGATTAACCCTTTGATATCTTCAAACTCTTCTTAAGTCTATACACTGTGATTAAATCAAAACTTTGGATGATACAGGTCTCTGTTAGGTAGTTCAATATCCTACAAAAAAAAGCAAACCCAAAGATCTTATAATAATAAACCTTCTCATATGCATGCATTGAGATTCTTCCAAAATTTAACATGTTTTCAAATACTGAAACAAAAGCTTAGGAAAGTATCTTTGTTTAAGAAAACGAATTTGGAACAGTATTAAATACAAAATAAAAATATCCAAAGACCATAGTATTAGCACAAATACAGACTACAATGTCAACGCACGCTGGATTTTGTTTAAAAACAAATTGAACCAACTAGTGAAAGAGGATATCCAACAAAATGACAAAATCTAGCCATTATTAAATAAGACAGACGTAAATGACTATTGAGACAATAACAGAACATGTCGTGTGACAGTTTAGGACTATACAATAACGCAACGTACAACGTTTTGGCTCGTTCGAAGTTTCAGGGCTATACAATGACACGAGGAAAAACGTTTTGGCTCTGTCATTATTCATCCTTGTAAGATTTAGGAAAGACAATAATTGTTTTCCTTCGTACAATATCTGACTAGAACCGGCTCTCAGCTCATAGCTTAGAGTTGCTCCCATTAAGCATTCAAGGCTGCCGTCTCCTCTATCTGACTAGAACCAGCTGTCACAGCCCATAATTTAGAGTGGCTCGGATTAAGCATTCAAGGCTGCTGTCTCCTCTATCTAACTAGAATCGGCTGTCACATGCCATAATTTAGAGTGGCTCGGATTAAACATTCAAGGCTGCCGTCTCCCATATCTGACTAGAACCGGCTGCCACAGGTAATAATTTAGAGTGGTATGGATTAAACATTCAAGGCTGGTGTCTCCTCTATCTAACTAGAACCGGCTGTCACAGCCCATAATTTGGAGTGGCTCGGATTAAATATTAAAGGCTGCCGTCTCCTCTATCTGACTAGAACCGGCTGTCAGAGCCCACAATTTAGAGTGGCTCGGATTAAACATTCAAGGTTGCTGTCTCCTCTATCTGAATATAACCCCCGCTGTCACATATCATAATTTAGAGTGGCTCGGATTAAGCATTCAATGCTGGTGTCCCCTCTATCTGACTAGAACCGGCTGTCACATCCCATAATTTAGAGTGGCTCGGAATAAACATTCAAGGCTGCCGTCTCCTCTATCTGACTAGAACAGGCTGTCACAGTCCATAATTTAGAGTGGCTCGGATTAAACATTCGAGGCTGGTGTCTCCTCTAGCTGACTAGAATCGGCTGTCACAGGTCATAATTTTTAGTGGCTCGGATTATACATTCAAGGCTGCCGTCTCCTCTATCTGACTAGAACCAGCTGTCACAGATCATAATTTAGAGTGGTATGGATTAAACATTCAAGGCTGGTGTCCCCTTCATCTAACTAGAACCGGCTGTCACAGCCCATAATTTGGGGTGGCTCGGATTAAATATTCAAGGCTGCCGTCTCCTCTATCTGACTAGAACCGGCTGTCACAGCCCATAATTTAGAGTTGCTGGGATTAAACATTCAAGGTTGCTGTCTCCTCTATCTGACTAGAATCGGCTGTCACAGGTCATAATTTTTAGTGGCTTGGATTAAACATTCAAGGCTGGTGTCTCCTCTAGCTGACTAGAATCGGCTGTCACAGGTCATAATTTTTAGTGGCTTGGATTAAACATTCAAGGCTGCCGTCTCCTCTATCTGACTAGAACCGGCTGTCATAGCCCATAATTTAGGGTGGCTCGGATTAAACATTCAAGGCTGCTGTCTCCTCTATCTGACATCTGACTAGAACCGGCTGTCACATGTCATAATTTTGAGTAGCCCGGATTAAACATTCAAGGCTGCCGTCTCCTCTATCTGACTAGAACCGGCTGTCACAGCCCATAATATAGAGTGGCTCGGATTAAACATCCAAGGCTGCTGTCCCCTCTATCTGACTAGAACTGGTTGTCACAGGTCATAATTTAGAGTGACTCGGATTAAAAATTCAAAGCTGCAGTCTCCTCCATTAAACACTTATCTATGAAACCTGTAAATAGCTTTAAAAAATAAATTGTCATGTGTAGAAGTAGTACAACCTCTGACATTCTTTAACATGTTGAAGGCTGTCAGTATTTGATAGAAGTAGCTCAACCTCTGACATTCTTTAACTTGTTGAAGGCGGTCAGTATTTGGTAGAAGTAGAGATATCCAAACCTTTGAGTGAAATAATTTTGTTTTTCATGTTTGGAATTTTAGTCAGCAAAATCAGAATTTAGATCTTAATGACAATCTAAACCTATTGATTAATTTTGGGACTTAAATTAAATTTTGTCGCGATTCGCTAGAGTTGTCTCGCTTTGTACAAAATCGTTAATTGATATTTTTATTAATTTATTGCAGGACAATTGCAATAAAAATCATGGTGGAGCGATACTCGCCGAGCCTTTAACGCTAGAGGAAATAGCTTTTTTGAAACAAGAGGCAATGAACAGAGGAAATTGTAAGTCTGATTCATTTAAAAAACTAATTCACCAATCAGAGCTTAGAACATATTCAAAACTATTTTTTTTATAGAAAAATGTTCCTTTCTGGATGCTGTATTTAAAATAATTATTAAATGTAATGGCATAGATCAAATTGGTATTTGAGGATAAATATATAAGGATGATCTTAAGCCAAAATTTGGTTGCATTTAGATGTATTTTATTTCATTCTGGAGGTCTTGATGTATGACATAAACACTGAAAGTCCGGGAATGACGTTGCTATTTTAAGAGCAAGGTATGTCCCAGAGCATGGCATTTCACTACAAGAATTTAAACAACCCGTGATGTTTGGACTGAACGTAGAGGATTCAAGTACGTTTCAGAAAATATATGGTGTTAGAAAGGTGAGACTTCAGACAAAATGGTCAGGTAGACTCGAAAATACACAAATTTAGTAGAAAACCTCAAAGAAATTAATTGTGGTTTCAAACCATAGCTATGCGAGATAATTGTAGCCATATATAGAGAAGAGTTTGAAGATACCAAAGGGGTAATCAGACTTTCTAAATAATTTAAGGATTTTTTTATGCATAGCCTACTGGATTGGAGGTAATGATCAAGCCAATGAAGGTGTCTTTGTATGGACTTCTTCAGCACAGATTATTACCGTCACCGGTTGGGCTCCACGTCAACCCAACAATTATCTGAGGCAAGACTGCCTGGAGATATATAAACCTTGGAAGTTCAGATGGAATGATTTTGGCTGTGGAAATAATGTTCTCTATATATGTGAAAAAAGGTTGGTATTCCATAATTAATCTTCTCCATAATATCCATTCTATTCTGCAAATCCAACGATCTCAGCCATAGACATTTTAAGAGTAGAATTCGTCACTGTCAAATAGAATTCTTCAAGTATAGGTTTGATTTGGTTTGGCTTATGGTGTTTAACACCACTTTCAACAATATTTCAGCTATATCATGCTGGTCGGTTTTATTCGAGGGAGAAACAGGAGTACCCGAAGATAACCACCGATCTGTCGCAAGTCATTGACAAACTTTATCACATAATGTTGTATCGAGTACACCTCGCCATGAACGGGGTGCGAACTCACAACTTTAGTGCAAACCACACCCGAGTGCATATATATACAAACGTCTAAGCAAGTGAGAAACATACAATATACTTAATATCTGTCCCACTGGATCTCAAAGTTACTTGTGATACTAGAATAATACTAAATATTGAATATATGTCTAAAAATTAAACCAAATCGTGTTAGAATTAGATTTTCGAGCTGTCAAATTGTTGTTCTTCCCTCGACGGAATTTGAACTCACACCATTCATACATTGCACCACCATTCGCTTAACCGTACGACCAGCGCCCTTGACCACTCGACCGCATCCGCTCCCTCTACGATATTAGTCACATTTTATCAGTTAGATATCATATCAGTGTTCATTCTACATCATCAGTTACAATTTATCAGTTAGATGTTACATCAGTGTTCATTCTACGTTATCAGTCACGATTTATCAGTTAGATTTCATATCAGTGTTCATTCTACGATATTAGTCACATTTTATCAGTTAGATGTCATATCAATGTTCATTCCACGATATTAGTCACATTTTATCAGTTAGATGTCATATCGTGACTGATGACGTAGAATAAACACTGATATGACATCTAACTGAACAATCGTGACTGATAATGTAGAATGAACACTGATATGACATCTAACTGATAAATTGTAACTGATGACGTGAACTGAACAATGATATGACTTCGAACTGATAAATCATGACGTATAACGTAGAATAAACACTGACATGACATCTAACTGATCAATTGTAACTGATGATGTAGAATGAAAACTGATATGACATCTAAATGATAAATTGTGACTATTATCATAGAATGAACATTGATATGACATCTAACTGATAAAATGTGACTATGATCGTAGAATGAACACAGATATGACATCTAACTGATAAATCGTGACAGATAACGTAGAATGAACAGTGATATGACATCTAACTGATAAAATATGACTTATATCGTAGAATGAAAACAGATATGACATCTAACTGACAAATCGTGGCTGATAACGTAGAAAGAAAACTAATATGACATCTAACTGATCAATCGTGACTTATATCGTATAATGAACGCTGATATGACATCTAACGGATAAATCGTGACTGATAACGTAGAATAAACACTGACATGAGATATAACTGATCAATTGTAACTGATGGCGTAGAATCAACACAGGTATCACAACTAAATGATAAAATATTACTAATAACGGAGTATGCACACTGATATGACATCTAACTGATAAATAGCAGCTGATGACGTAGAATGAACAATGATATGACATCTAACTGATAAATGGTGACTGATGACGTAGAATGAAAACAGATATGACATCTAACTAAAAAATCGTGACTGATAACGTAGAATGAACACTGATATGACATCTAACTGATAAATTGTAACTGATGATGTAGAATGAACACTGATATGACATCTAACTGATAAATCGTGACTAATATCGTAGAATGAATACTGATATGACATCTAACCAATAACGTAGAATGAACACTGATATAACATCTGATTGCTAAATTGTAACTGATGATGTAGAATGAGCACTGATATGACATCTAACTGATAAAATGTCACTCATGTCGTAGAATGAACACTGATATGACATCTAACTGATTAATCGTGACAGGTAACGTAGAATGAACACTGATATGACATCTAAATGATAAAATGTGACTTATATCGTAGAATGAACACTGATATGACATCTAACTGATAAATCGTGACTGATGACGTATAATGAACACTGATATGACATCTAAATGATAAATCGTGACAGATGACGTAGAATGGACACTGATATGACATCTAACTGATAAAATGTGACTTATATCGTAGAATGAAAACTGATATGACATACAACTGATCAATTGCAACTGATGCCGTAGAATGAACACTGATATGACATCTAAATGATAAATTGTGACTATTATCATAGAATGAACACTGATATGACATCTAACTGATAAAATGTGACTATGATCGTAGAATGAACACAGATATGACATCTAATTGATAAATCGAGAATGATAACGTAGAATGAACACTGATATAACATCTGATTGCTAAATTGTAACTGATGATGTAGAATGAGCACTGATATGACATCTAAATGATAAAATGTGACTTATATCGTAGAATGAACACTGATATGACATCTAAATGATAAATCGTGACCGATGACGTAGAATGGACACTGATATGACATCTAACTGATAAATCGTGACTGATGACGTATAATGAACACTGATATGACATCTAAATGATACATCGTGACAGATGACGTAGAATGGACACTGATATGACATCTAACTGATAAAATGTGACTAATATCGTAGAATGAACACTGATATGACATCTAACTGATAAAATGTGACTTATATCGTAGAATGAAAACTGATATGACATCTAACTGAGAAATTGCAACTGATGATGTACAATGAACACTGACATGACATCTAACTGATCAATCGTGACCGGTAACTGTTCTCAACGACCTGCTCCATATATTCGTATATGCAGATTTTATGCATGGGCTTTTCAAGGAAAATGAAAAGAAGCTTTTCAGGTCCTTAAATAACAAATTCTGATTTATAGATTATGTACTTTTCATTAAATTCCCAGTGTGACGACTATGTTGATCGCATCAGTGCCATTGAACAGGAAATAAAGTATACCACAGACACAGCTAGGTCTAAGTCATACCTTGACATAGAACGAGAAAGTGAATGACGACCAGTTAAGAACGAAACCTGACGACAAAATAGATTAATTCACATTTCCCATTGTGAAGTATTCATTCATATGTAGCAACATTCCAGCAACACCTGTAGCCTGCTTAGGCTCCATGTTTCTGGCTCCGAAAGATTTAAGTTATTTGGTTTTCCATATTTTTTGTATTATAAAGCGTACATGCACACTAAATAACGATATACACGTTTGTAATTGTTTTCGTTACACACTAATTAACGATATATACGTTTGTAATTGTTTTCTTTACACACTAATTAACGATATATACGTTTATAATTGTTTTCTTTGCACACTAATTAACGATATATACGTTTGTAATTGTTTTCTTTACACACTAAATAACGATATACACGTTTGTAATTGTTTTCTTTACACACCATAAATAGCTAATTGAGATTGCAACAATATAACTTAATTAAATAATTAAAAGGAATTGTATCCATGGTAACATAATGTTAAATTTGTCTTTTGAATATAGTAATATTTACATTTGTCCTGTTTTTAGAAATGGACTGTATGTTGCAACTTTTCCTGTCAGACAGCATAATAAGTTATCACACTTTTATATTTTTTTTCTTTTTCATTTTTTGCAGCACTTTCAGCCCATGAATTCAACTCAAGATGATTCGTTATTCTACCAACAACAATATGAATCGTAATATTTAAGTCATTGTTCTTAATATAAATGACAATAAATCATATTGAGAATTGAAATGTCTGTAGTTTTTTTAAATGTTAAAACAGAAACGAATTTAGCTTGAACGGATTGGTTGATTGACAGATTAATTGATTGATTTATTTATTCATTGATGGATAGATTGCTCTTTAATATCAGTTAGGCAGTATTTCAGTCACAATCATGACGAGAAAAAGTGTGCAGGCAATAAACCAGTATGCAGGCGAAACAGTAAAAAGTTGGTCTGGACGGAATAAAGTTACCTATAAAACAAGTCCATGCGCCATATATACTTACTAAAAAAATAGCATGGACTATTTCAACTAGGAAATTAATCCATTGAACTTTTACACTAGAAACTTGATTTGTTTTACTAGTCAAAACTCATTTGACTAGAGCCAATATATCATTCACAATTTTTAAGTAAGAAAATGAAAAGTTTGAAGATACCACAGATGTAATTAGAAGTGTAAATCTGAGAAGGTCAGACAATACAATGGCCAACAGAAAAAGGACAAAATTACAAACAATGATGTGTAAAACACTATGCAGGAAACAGGTAACACGAAATCCACTAAAAACTAAGAACGCTCTTCTAATTCTCCACCTACGGTTCCGAAAAAGGAGGGGGACATCTATATACAAATCGTAAATATCAAATTTAGCGCGCACGACGCGTTTCTGGAACAGCCTCCATCAGATACGCTCAAAATCTAAAGATTGGAAAGCGAAATAATTTGAAGTTTTGGGAGTAATAATACAAAAGGTTCTAAACAGGAGGACAAAAATCGGCTAAGGTCATGTATGCCTGTGGGAGGAGAGTCTTTGTTTTATTACTAATTAAGAGCGGATTCTTAAAAAAAGAATGAAAAGGGAATGCTCGTCTATTCCCCACCCACAGTTGTGAAAAAAAGAAAGGGACATTTATATGTAAGTAGACTGGGGAAAAAAGATGAAAGCACTTCTAGTTCTCCACCTACAGTTGTAAATAAATGAATAGACATAGATGATGTATAGGCAAATTGAAAATGGGGAGGGGGGAGGAAAACGTGCAAAAGCTAGATATAAATTAAAATATACAAAAATAATAATTTTATAATTTAGAACTATTATAACACTGTTGACTAAAACTTACTATATTTTATGACGTACAAGTTTATATTACATTTTCAGGATGTTAGTTTTCTTTCTTAAATACAGGTGTCATATTGTCAGTCACAAAAACACATTATTTTTCTGACAACACAAAATAACATGGAATCAATATTTGACAAATTATGAATAGCATGGGATGGTCAGTTCTATGCATCATTAAAATAACAACACAGAACAGTCAGTCTAACTTTAACTTGTTTTTTTTGGGGGGGGGGGAGGAGAAGGGGTGCTCAGCTTTTCATTTTAGTAAAATAAATATACTGTTGAATACATTTTTAGAGTAAATTAATGACCTGAACGATGACGAAAAAAAAAATATGAGCTTGCTGTTTTCGAGTAGACATTTCTGGTAAAATTTGAATAATAAGAATGGTTCGAAGTTATTTGAACAATATGAATTTGATAATCCTATATTATTTTTTTCAAATTCCTTGACTTCTGCAAATCCCCTTTTTTGCATTATAACATTGCCTTGCTTATGCAAATCCAGATTTGTTGTTGCAACAGAACGTTGGTTTGCTTATGAAAGCCCAATGCTATTTGTTTTGGAATATCTGCGAATGCTATCCCATTTTTTGTTACATTTGTTTATTTTTGTTGTGGGAGTAACTAATACCCTTACACAAGAAGAGTTTGGAGATACCAAAATGGTTATCAGAATCCGTATATAACACAATGGTCAACAGAAAAAGTACAAAAGGACAAACAACGATCTACAAAACATACATACAAAACCAAAGACCGAGCAACACGAACCCCACTAATTTTGTATAAACGACTGGTCATCATCGATTTCGCATCAGCAACTGTTCTGTAGCATTCTCTAAGCACGCTATGCATTCGCTAACCCCCACCCTCCACCAAGCAAGCAGGTGTAATGTACCCTTCCAGATAAAGCATGTCAAAAATCTATGGTGCGAAAATCCTCAGTGGTTAATTAAAATAAACGTTATTAACATTTGTGGTTTACATACTTAAAGTTCTTCAGAGGATGTGACAATTTGTTCTGTTAAATGTCTCCCGAGAATGTGTCGATTTGATCATTAAAGTTCTCCCGAGAATGTGTCGATTTGATCGTTAAAGTTCTCCCGAGAATGTATCGATTTGTTCTGCTGAATTTCTCCCAAGGATGTGTCGATTTGTTCTGTTAAAGTTCTCCCGAAGTTGTGTCGATTTGTTCCGTTAAAGATCTCCCGAGGATGTGTCGATTTGTTCTGTTAAAGTTCTCCCGAGGATGCATCAATTTGTTCTGTTAAAGTTCTTCCAAAGATGTATCGATTTGTTCTGTTAACGTTCTCCCGAGGATGTATCAATTTATTCTGTTAAAGTTCTCCCGAGGATACATCAATTTGCTCTGTTAAAGTTCTTCCAAGGATGTATCGATTTGTTCTGTTAAAGTTCGCCCAAGTGTGCATCGATTTGCTCTGTTAAAGTTCTACCAAGGATGTGACGATTTGTTCTGCTAATGTTCTCCCAAGGATGTATCGATTTGGCTTGTTAAAGTTCTCCCGATGGTATATCGATTTGGTCTCTTAAAGTTCTCCCAAGGATGTATCGATTTGTTCTGGTAAAGTTCTCCCAAGGATGTATCGATTTGATCTGTTAAAGTTCTCCCAAGGATGTATCGATTTGTTCTGTTAAAGGTCTCCCGAGGATGTGTCGATTTGTTCTGTTAAAGGTCTCCCGAGGATGTATCGATTTGTTCTGTTAAAGTTCTCTAAGCACGCTATTCATTCGCTACCCCCCAACCTCCACCAAGCAAGCAGGTGTAGTGTACCCTTCCAGATAAAGCATGTCAAACCTCTATGGTGCGAAAATCCTCAGTGGTTAATTAAAATAAGCGTTATTAGTATTTGGGGTTGACATACTTAAAGTTCTCCAGAGGATGTGACGATTTGTTTTGTTAAATATCTCCCGAAAATGTGTCGATTTGATCGTTAAAGTTCTCC
>MJUT01056352.1:216876-254590 GCA_002080005.1 Gigantidas platifrons
GAATGATACCATCAGAGCCAAATATTCACAGAAACAGAGGTATTAAAATATACATAGCTCTGCAAAATGCATCAAATACCAAAACAAATATTGAAAACATCAGAACATCTCAATTTGGGATCCTCCTCCCACAACAATCAAAAATAACAATGAGCGCAAAAGGAAGCACCAGAAATATAATTCCTACAAAGCCGACTGACTTTGCCGATATTCTGTCATCCGGTGCACTTGTCTTCCTCCTCAAGAAGTTGGAGGTTTTACGTTTGTCAACATGTAGAATGTCTTTGAAGTGACGGATTATCTCCTCCTTATCACTAACTGTCCATTTTCTCAAATTGCATGGGCAAAAACATTTCAGCGATTGTTGTTCTGGGTCTGTTTTGGATTCGGGTATCGCGGTTGTGGTGTCCATTGAAATATCTGTCTGTATTGACAATGTCGTCAATAACTTATATTTCTCTGAAATGGATCCTTGTATTTTTGAGTGTGGTTTGGAATTGGATATTGCAGTGGTGTACATTGAAATAGCTGTCTGTGCTGACAATGTCTTCCATTTCTTATACATTTCTGAAATGGGAAATATTAAAAACATTTCTAAAAAAAAAAATGTTCAAATATTCTAGATTAAAAATAAGAAATAAGTGTAAAGAGTTTTCCAGAAGTTACTTTTGCAACGCAATTTACTGATTAATATGACACTGACGAGGAATAGCTTCAAAGGCATAAGATTATCGACCGCTAAAATAATAATGCTCAAATCTCATGGTATTTTCTACATACATGTAGGTTGGGTTCAGTTCTAATCTATGCATATAGCTAATATAAGCAAAACTATGCAATTTTTCGCTAAATTGCCAACTTATTTGTACATTGCTAAAGCGCTACACGATGATTGCCACAGGTGGAACAGGAACTACATATCCTTCCGAAGCACCTGACTTTGCCCCCAGGTTTTTAGGGAGGTTCTTGTTGCTTGTTGTTTGTGTGTAATGTTTTGTAGATCGTTGTTTGTCGTTTTGTCATTTTGTCATTTGGTGATTGTGCTTTGTCTGTGATTTACGGCTTTTGATTTAAAAGTGGTAAATCCACGGTGAGGTCAAGCCAAAGACCTATATAACTGGTATTTGTTTCTTCACCTGTAATCTAAGAATCAACGAATACAGATAAAAACTGGTTTGTTCGTAGTCAGGATAAGGTGCCAGACAAGTTTTTCCTGTTTTAGTGAAGATATCAAAGGGGTAATCAGAAGCCGTAAATCAAAGATATCAAAGGGGTAATCAGAAGCCGTAAATCAAAGATAACAAAGGGGTAATCAGAAGCCGTAAATCGAAGAAGGACAGATAATGCAATGACCAAAAGATAAGAGATATAATGACAAACAATAATCTACCATGAGAATCCAACTCATGCCGGTCTTGTATACATAAATTGACTTTCAATCTGGCAAGTCTTTGTTACCTCTCATTAAGTGTGATTAGTGAAAAAAAAGTAGTATCTTGAATGTCAATAATATGACACAGTTACACCGTACAATGGTATGCATAGAAAGCTGGGATATAACTGTGTCTAATTCCTTTGTTGTTGTTTAAAACTGGAAATATTATGATGATAAATACAATATAATTTAATTAATTCAATCTAAAATCTTTCATGTTGATGTTGTCGTCATATCAGTTCAAATGTATTTTTATTTGAGTTACATTGAATCTGTGTAGTTATGCTAATCTGTGTAGTTATGTTAATCTGTGTAGTTACGTTAATCTGTGTAGCTATGTTAATCTGTGTAGTTATGTTATGTTAATCTGTGTAGTTATGCTATGTTAATCTGTGTAGTTATGGTATGTTGATCTGTGTAGTTATGTTATGTTAATCTGTGTAGTTATGTTATGTTAATCTGTTTAGTTATGTTAATCTGTGTAGCTATGATATGCTAATCTGTGTAGTTATGTTATGTTAATCTGTGTAGTTATGTTATGTTAATCTGTGTAGTTATGGTATGTTAATCTGTGTAGTTATGTTATGTTGATCTGTGTAGTTATGTTATGTTTATCTGTGTTGTTATGGTATGTTAATCTGTGTAGTTATGTTATGTTATGTTAATCTGTGTAGTTATGTTATATTTATCTGTGTAGTTATGGTATGTTAATCTGTGTAGTTATGGCATGCTAATCTGTGTAGTTATGTTATGTTAATCTGTGTAGTTATGTTATATTTATCTGTGTAGTTATGGTATGTTAATCTGTGTAGTTATGTTATGTTAATCTGTGTAGTTATGTTATGTTAATCTGTGTAGTTATGTTATGTTAATCTGTGTAATTATGCTATGTTAATCTGTGTAGTTATGTCATGTTAATCGTGTCGATTTTGTCCCTGTTTCCACGATTTTGCAATACGATTGTGGAACAATTCATACAGTGTGGTGTTTTGTTCTCCATTTTATCCTTTGTTAACTAAGAAAACTACTTATATCGATATAACGAGGCTTGACTTTTACTTGAAAGTCAATACAATATAAATTTTCATCGGCTCCGTCGAGGTCATTTTTGTGTTTAGAAGTTTGAGGCTTGACACATGAGTTCTTTATATTGTTGTGTTTGTTACATTTGTGACCAGGGTGTCCGGGTGGCTCAATGATTTAGGTCGGTGGATCTAACAGCTCATTCAAGCCTATCACCAATACGGCGTGGATTCGTGACCAGCTTTGTAAATTATAAAAAAGGTGCACTCGACTCGCAGCGACAAGTGATAAAGTTTACCAGTTGCTTGCCCAGGGTCGGTGGTTCTCTCCGGGTACTCCGGTTTCCTCCACCTCTAAATCTGGTCGCAATGATATAGCTGAAATATTGCTGAAAGTGGCGTTAAACACCAAAATTTAAATTTAAATTCATTTGTGACCATGGCGGAATCCATTAATTAATTAATAAAATTGTCTTTTTATAAGATAAACATAAAATCAAACATAATAAATAGCATATCTCGCCAGGCTTCACATAAGGGCAATATCGAGTCAGCACTAGGAAAACGTTCTTCTACGAAGAATCCAACACAAGACACTAAACCATTAAACGGTAGCCGTAATATGTCAAAGCTTCCTCCGATACGAAGATTACCTGGAAGTTCAATCTTTCTGTTTGCAGCTTTTTGGTCTCTTTGACGAATGACACGTTCGTTTCCAATATTAACAAAGACAACTCCATGCTTTCCATCTGCTGTTGTGATCTATACCCAATTGTTAGCTTTTAAACCCATTATTGTGTTATTTGTGTAGATTGTTCCCGGGTCGTCATACTTTCGATAAAGATTTAATGTTCCAGTGTCTATCGATAGCATGATCTCACTGTTTGAACTATCAGATTTATAGTGAAAAATAACACCAGAAGTTTCCTTTGGAAGAAACATTCCACCAAAACTGTAATGCTCCTTTTCCTCCGGAGTAAACTCTACTCTAACGTCGATGTGTCTGTCTAATACCATAGCAGTATATGGAATATCGTATGTCTGATTTACGAATGTATGGTTGCAAAATAAGTGTGGTTCAAAAGTATTATTCATTTTCACTTCCTGCGCACAGGTATGATTGCCAAGAGGCCATAACAGCTTTGGTGTCTGAGGAGTCCCAAGGACGAAGACTGTAACAAAGACAAAGATAAAGTCTACATTGTGGTTATAAATTCATTTAAGTCGATTGATCAAGATAATCATATCGAGCATGCAGGTTAGGGAAAATGAATATTATCATAGTATCATAACGAGCCTGGAGAATAGGGGAAGTGGAATTATGAAACGTTCTCTGTAAGTCGTCGTCTTCAATTGTTTGCATTTACTTAGCTTTATTATCTGATAAAGTGTATTTTTCTGTTTTATTGAGTTAAATTTTAGTATTATATATTTTTCGCTATTATAATGGGCTTGTCGACCTATTGCACTCTCGATGAACTATTGCACTGTGCAATATTCTGCACATGGCGTCTACAGCATCGACCCGAGTTGACCTTTGAACACGATTTCTGATTGGCTTTCAGTTTTGCCGATTGGCCAATCAAATAATTTGTTATTTAATCAACTCGGAATTTCTATATTTATTGAAGGCCAAGGAGATGTATGCAAGCTGGTTTGGATCAAGGCTAGGAAACGCGTTGAAGAAACAGGAGAAACAACCAGCCGGCCCCAGTAAAGTAAGCACCTCTCACCTTCCACCAGGAGAAGAAACGCCCGACGTATCGACCAGTGGAAGGCGAAAAGGGAAACCGTTGTTGCTACTAAAACTTGTGTTCAAACACAGACAGCCGACCTCAATCCCTCTATACACAAAACGACGCAAACAGTGCAGCTCAACAGCGACGCCAAATCCATCAATATTCCAATAGTATCGAAAAATAAAAAGGAGCGATCTACACAGACCAAATGTACATACACAGGTATGATGCCTATAACGAAACAAACCACCGATCCTGAAGTTGTCGGCAAAGAATGGAAAACCTGTAAAGCGGTACGAAGTCCGTACGACAGAACGAAACTAGCCTACCAAACGAATTTTAGAGACGGATCGATATCTCTATCTGATCCATTCGACCCGGACGATCCAGCTCTCATCGATCGCTATCCTGAATATAATAGTACTGAAACAGATATTGGTGATAGACCACCGACACCAACACGGGATATAAATTGCAGGCAAAGACCTAGCAAGAAGAAGAAATATATGTCCGCAATACCTGAGCAGGGTAGCCGGACTTAAAACCCTCATATACTACTATTGTATGCAGTATAAATATAAATAATTACGACTTGGTAATGTTTTGCTGACATTAAGAAAAACACTTTCTTGGTAAGGTATTAGGTAATAAATCAGTTATTTAATGGTTTCAGATGCAATAGACTTGAACATTTGCCCTTTGTTCCTGGGAATGACAGAAGGTTCTATTGTATTCGGCCGATGGCCTCGTGCAATATAACCTTTGGTCATTCCAGTCTATTGCACCCGCAACGATTAAATAACTGATTAATATTTGCTTGGTGCTATTAACATGTTATATAATATATATATACGTCTGAAAATTAAACCAAACAGTGTTATAATTAGATTTTTTAGCTGTCAATGTTTTGTTCTTCCATCGACGGAATTTGAACTCACACCATTGATACACTGTAGCACCAATCGCTTAGCCTTATGTCCAGTGCCCTAGATCACTCGACCACATCCGCTCCATAAAAATGGAGCTTCAATAATCGAAGTGTTACCTTGTCTCGTACGCAAAATCTAGAGATAGACATAAGACATGTGTCTAAGCGTGTGTAAATGGTACATACATACTTAATATTATAATTTGACAGCAATTTGTGATATATTGTATATGAGAATGAAGAAATCATTATTCAGTCACATGAAATAAAGTATATTATACAAACATCTAAGCAAGTGACAACCATACAATATCTGTCCCACTGGATCTGAAAGTTACTTGAGATACTAGGTTAATACTAAATATATATATATTGTTCAATCCTATCAGCTGCATTTGCTTTCTGAATAAAGTATTATTATTATTATTCATGATTACCGCTATATTGATTAAATCAAGTAATAATGGAAACTATTGACACTTCAAAGAATCTCAACCACTTTACAATATTATATGTTTGTAAGATCATAATAGCTAGCATCGCAAGATGCGAGCTAAACAGCAACATGTGTGTAAGAAGATGCATCAATATACTAACAATACCAACCGGAAGTGGTTTTTAAGCTTCAGCATAGAATGGACAATCGGAGAGAATGACCGGAAATAGCCTATTAATTTGAATAAAAAATAAGTATCCAGTTTAAAAATAACAAACAAAAAATAGGAATCAGTACAGCTTCTTTACATGAAACGATTAATTATTTAAAAAAATTACAATCCCTATATAGTTTACGTCACACAAGTATTGTTACGTCACGTCATTCATTTCATGATCGCTGTCACTGACACTGTTTAGAGTAAACAATCATTGCCCTGCGTTTCTCAAGTTGGTGGCGATTTACAGTCGGTTGCGGAATAATTGTTTATGCATTGTACGGTGCAGTTCCCAGCAATGTGAAAAGAATGTCTTTATATTTAAAATTAGTAAGATAAATCTCGAGTACGTTGAGATTTTCCTGACGGAGATTCCGCAATGTTTACAAAGACGTCACTGGGGTTTCCCCACATTCCTAACCTGTGACGTCACGAAAGTTAGTTCGACTAAAGTACATCTTGTATTATATAGGCCATTTGCTATCACATAGGTTGTATCTATTAGCAAAATAGATGTATTTCTATAGAATACATACTTAATGTTTGATAAATGATCATTATAGAGTGAAGTACAGGAAACAGCCTTTTAATTTGAATAAAAAATAACTATCCTGTTTAAAAATAATCCCCCAAAAAAATAGAAAGGAAACCGTAAATGAAACCATTAACTTATTTAAGAAATGGACAATCGTTAGACCTTCTTGTTTCGCCCCTAAAGCTGTCGTCACACGATTTCGTTGATCATGTCGCTCATAGTTTCAAAACAAAGAAAAAAAATGTCAAGCAATTGTAGGAGTATAAGGATGATTTTTTTTTAGAAACAATATTGATTCAGTTGCCAACCCTTAAAACTATTTACACTGGTTGGCGTGGCTAACCTATTGTTGGAGGCTAGCCCTGAACTCCTCTATGGAGCTGACCCTAACTGTAGTGTCTGGTAGGTGGTTCCATTCTTGTGCTGTTCTTTGGAAGGAGTTTTTGAGAGTGTCATAATTGGACCTCTCCTTGAAGAACCTATGTTGACCTCTGGTTCTGCTGTCACCAGGTCTGAGGTATAAGTCTCGGTCGATGTCCACGAGTCGATGCTGGATCTTATACATCATAACGAGTCTGCTTATCCTCCTCTGTTGTTCTAAAGTCTGCCTCTCAAGTGATGTTAACATGCTTGTCACGCATCCTTGTGTTCTGCTGGTGTAATCATTTATGACGAAGCGGGCAGCTCTTCTTTGTACATTTTCGAATGTCTGTATCAGGATTTGAGTGGTGGGATCACAAACCATTGCTGCATATTCCAGGGTTGGTCGTAGGATCGTGAGGTCACTGGTTTCTCTTACTTGTTTCATTTTGATCAACTGCCGATTGGTCCGATCAAAATTGTTTGTTTACAACAAGAGAATTGGATCAGCGGGGGTAAAACATTCGATATTGTATGCATTTTCTGTCGGAGTTATGAATTGAATTGTGCGTGAAAAGGATGATTCTATATTTCTTTATGCAAGCTATTATTTGTTTTCTTATATCATTGACATTTCGGTGGACTTTGAACCACATTTTTACAAATAATCATGTCAAAATTTAACGTTATGAACTTTCATCATTTATTTTACAAAACATGTACATAAACACATACGAACAACACGACCCACAGGGGTTTGTTACGATTTTTTTTTATCACTCGACTACTCTCATGTGTACAAAAATGTATTTTTTTAGAGTAGTCAAGGGATAAAAAAATTGTAACAAGCCCCTGTGCACGACTCCCCGGATACTTTTGTTTAAATGATAGACGTTTGACTCATCACAGTCACTTGAAGTTTCAAAAACTAAGGGGCCCGTGTGGCTCAATGAGTTAGGGCGCTGGATCTAACAACTCATACAAGCCTATCACCAATACGGCGTGGGTTTGCGCCAGTCTTTGTAAATTACAAAAAAGGGTGCACTCCACTCGCAACCGCAAGTGATAAAGTTTACCAGTTGCTTGCCCATGGTCGGTAGTTCTCTCCGAGTACTCCAGTTTCCTCCACCACTAAAACTGGTTGCCATGATATAGCTGAAATATTGTTGAAAGTGACGTTAAACACCAAAAATCAAATCAATCAAATCATTTTAAAAAACTAAAACAAAAATAAGAAAAACATGTTTTTCTAATTTTTATTTTATTTTTGGAACTTAAATAGACTGTGGACTCATAATCATAGACTGGTAAAATACATGTACATGTCTATGCGTAGGTGCGATGCTCGCCTGTAGGCTGTGCCTAATCCATACTAATGTCTTCCCTCGGGTTTAGATCTCCACTACCGCCTCGATCATACATCATGAAGAAAGAGGTTATCATGTTCTTACACACATACTTATCAAATGTAAGGTAAAACTGGTTTTGCGTTGTTCAGTTACTGAGGGACCATAAGTGCGTTGTAAATTGTGTTCACTAAAATTGAGATAACCTATTATTTAATTGGTAGTTTTTTCCTTAAAAAGCCGTTAATTATGCGGCGGTAGTAATAGTTTTTTATTTTGATTATTTCCCTTTGGCCGTTATTTCCACCCAAATGATTTCTAGTGAAATCAACTCTCTCTGACTCTGAGTAGTTAATGTAGTCATTATTTAGAAATTGTTAGAGCGATTAGACGCAAAAATGTAACCTTAGAGACGCAAATTTTTCGACTTGTTTGATATATTTATTGAATCGAGATGTCGGCAGATAGACCTCGTAGAGATGTTCCTGGACATAATTACAGAAGCTTATCTGATTATAGGTTCCCATATTCGCGGGTTGTTGGGTCGAATACTAATGAAACTCAAAAAGAGGTGAAAGCAGAAAAAACGAAATCAGCTCCGAGCAGTGCGAGGAAGAAATTAGATGCCGCGATCAACGTAGATCGTTCCTTCAATGAGGAGGAAAGCGAAGACGAAGAGCTGTGTCAGCTGAAGGCAGCCTTAAAATCCACGGATGCAGATATAAAGAAGCAAAGATTAGAGAATGAAATCAAAGACTAAGAGAAGAACTAGTCAAAAAGCAAAGTAATCTACAGAAAGAGAAAGGTGAGAAATTAAAATATAAGAAGTCAGAGGTTAGCAAAGTTATAAAAGAAAAATGGTCCTCACCATCAGATAAAGAATGTTCACTTACAAAATTGAGACAGGTTGAATATCTTAACGAGGTAGTGGATAAGAAATTATCAAAATTAGGGCTAATAGATAAGGTTAAGGAAACCGATTCCTCTTCTTCGAGTGATGAGTCGGACTCAGCTAAATACAGTAAACAGAAAGAGGGAAACATTAAGGTTTCAGATAACTCTGATTCTAGTTCAGAGAGCGAAGGTGGAAAATCTAAGAAAAAGAAGAAAACAAAATCGGGTATAAGAACAAAATCATCAGATAAAGTTAAAACTCAGCTACTCTGGCCACAATCCGTTCTACACTATGAATTTGTAAATGATTCTGTTTCTTTCAAAGATTTAGACATTACGCTCTTCACAGCTGGAGAGTTGGAGATTATTACAAGTAAGGGTATATCAGAAAAAGAACAAGCCGGACGGCTAAATCTTCTAAAAAAGATAATTTATTATAGCAATATTTATTCTTGGAAAGGACTGTTATCCTTTTTCGCTGCTTGGTTACGAAAAATGTATTTGGGCCAGAAGACATGGGAAGATGATTTATCTTCTATTGAAGTCCCCATTTTAACACAGTATGTGCAAAGGAAGTCTAAAGTATCAAACACGACTTTCAAGTAAACAGAAAATAAAGAAAATCAGGTTTGGTTCTGTACTTTGTACAACAGTAATCAATGTACTCACAAAGGGGTACACAATACCTTTATGAAAGGTCAACAATCAGTTCAACACATTTATGCTGCATGTTGGAAGAAAGACAAAACCAAATTAAATCATCCCGAATGCTCAAATTCCTATCCAAACTTCCCAAGGTCGGGAAGACTAGAAAAAACATTTTCTCCGTTGAATCCTGATGCGGAAATATTTTATCCTGAGTATTTAAAAGATTTCTCTAAAAATAAAACAATTTCTTTGACTACTTCCGATGCTACAATTTCACATTTTGAAAATTCTGGCGAGATTCTCCCATATCTTGTTGAAGATGAGTTTAAACATTTAAATTTAAGTAACGGAGTTTTAGATAGTTCTAATGTGCCGAATTGCAGAGTTTTTGATGAAGTAAGAGATTTGGAGGTCAACTGGTTTCACTATTTAGATAAAATGGTAGCCGATCACGAGGCAATTCTAAGATCGGAAACGTATAATTTTCAGGAATGTATAATTCCAGTTTTATCTCATTTAAACTTATACTTCATAGTGCTGTCAATGGGGCTAACCTCTGCAGCCCATATTTGTCAACGAGTAACTAATGCAGTTTCTTACATAAATTTAGTTATTCCATTTATTTGTATTTTGTTTACCTATTATAGTAATCAGTCATTAAGGAAATGTGTAATTCCTTAGGTTTCTGGGAATTTTCAAGGGAGTGACTCATCCTTTGGAATCCTAATCTATTGAGGTAAGGGTCTACTTTCAGGGGAGTGTCCGATTCATCTCCTGGATAGTTCTAACAGTTGAAGGAGTGTCTCATCCTTCATGTTTGAAGTTGAATGTTCAAGAAAGTGTCTCATTTATTGGATTCAATCGTTCTCACGTTAATGGGACCATGTATCTATTTGTAATTCATTTTTAACATCTTTATCAAATATTCCAAATTTTTGCAGAATTGTTTAAGGGAATTATATTTTATAGCAGCTATATATGGATTTGAAGTGCGTGCTGTACATTTAGCTGGATCTGAAAATAGAATAACTGACTTTTTATCTAGATGGCACTTAGCAAACGAATTCAAAGACAAGCTTTATACTTCAGTAGATTGTAATTTACATGAGTACATTGCAGAAGACTTACATTTTAAGCTTACTCATGATTGGGGACATTTATAAGATGTGAATCTATTGTGGTTAAGGTTTATTTTTCAAATTTAAATACCTTTCAAAGTCTGAACTTTCACAGTTGAAGAAAGACGTTAAAGAATTTCTAAAGCTGCTTATGCTTTAGGAACAAAGAAAAACTTGTTAGTCCAGTGGAGAGCCTCTTTGCTCTTTTGCACTTA
The DNA here is from genome assembly GCA_002080005.1 of Gigantidas platifrons. Taxonomy (NCBI): domain Eukaryota; kingdom Metazoa; phylum Mollusca; class Bivalvia; order Mytilida; family Modiolidae; genus Gigantidas; species Gigantidas platifrons. The sequence goes on from MJUT01056352.1 coordinate 227,770, forward strand.
TTCTAAACTTTCTTGTTTTCCTGTCAGTTTGTCTACGATATGTTGCTATGCTCAATTCCTCAGTAGATCATTGAAATCTGTGGATTCCATCAGAAATTACATCAATTGGGAATACCCTTTTCCACATTTAGAAAATGTTGTATATAAACTTCTTATAAAATGATTGGTGAAAACTATACAACATTTTCCAAGACATGCTTTACCAATCTCCCCAAATATTTTATTGGAGATGGTAAAGTTTTTAGATTTACATGATTCGTCAGATTGTGTTTTTTTGTGTATTTTTTTATTTGCCTTCTTTTTGATGTCAAGAAAGTCTAATTTAGTTCCTGATTCCGTGCATTCTTTTGATGCTAAGAAACAGTTAACTAGAGGCAAAGTTTGTATTAATAAAGGCGTAGCTATAGTAGCTTTTGAATGGACTAAGACCATTCAATCTGGTGAGAGAAGACTAAAAATTCCATTATTTAACATTCCTGGCTCCGTTCTTTGTCCTGTTAATGCATATATCCGCATGTGTAAAGTTATTCCAGCACCATATTAGACGATTCACTCGCCTTTGTCCTTAGGAAACACCCCAAACTAGTACCTGTTACATAATTATCCTCAATTTCTAAGTAAATTGAGATACATCATTAATAAATTTGTCTTTATTCACATATTATAATATATTTAGGCACTAATGATGTTGTAAATAGTTCTACAGATAAAAGTATTACTGATTTTAGAGAGCTCATTCTTCTTATTAAAAGTACTGATAGTTGGTTAAAATTTTTATTTCATCTATACTACCCAGATCAGTTGAATTTAATTACACAGGTCCTAAATGTTAAAGTATTAATTTATTATTATGTAAAATATGTTCTCAATATAATGTACATTTTATTCGATCATATAAAATAATTCAATAAAGCATTACCAGTAAGGTCATTACATGCAATTAAAAATGGTGGTCTTCATCTTAATGAGGCAGGACAATGTGAGCTTCGTAGATGTTTTGAGCATGCTATACATCATATGTAATTATATTTCATATTTTAGTTATTTCATTTATTTGTATTTTGCTTACCTGCTATAGTAATCAGCCATTAAGGAAATGTTTAATTCCTTAGGTTACTGTGAATTTTCAAGGGAGTGGCTCATCCTTTGGATTCCTAATTTATTGATGTTAGGGTCTACTTTCAGGGGAGTGTCCGATTCATACCCTGGGTAGTTCTAACAGTTGAAAGAGTGTCTCATCCTTCATGTTTGGAGTTGAATTTTCAAGGAAATGTCTCGTTTCATGGATTCAATCGTTATCACGTTAATAGGACTAAGTATCTATTTATAATTCATTCAATATCTTTATCAATTCAAAATTGCCTTACTGATTTTATTAATGTATTTGTTTGGCATGCTTGTTTGTTGGATTTTATAAAGTTTTGTAGCCGCCTATTTAAATGTGTTTGTGTCTTGTCATTCTTGTATATGTAAAGTGTAGTTTGTTCTGTGTTGTCATGTATGTTTCATATCGGCCAAAATAAACGTATATTTATTTATTTTGTTTCACATTCAAGCCAAGTTATTAAAAAAATATATGACAAATGTATCACTACTAAATGTTAGGGAATGAGCAAAAAATGTTGTCGCGTTTGTGTAAAATTAGTTGGAGAAAAAATAAGAAAATATTAAAATGAAATTGCCCTCTAATGCTTTTATTAAAAAAAAGTTAGATGCGTATTTAGGAATTTATATAATCGACCTATTTTTATTTATATTTTTTGTTATTTCTATTTTTTATGGAATTTCAACATCAACCCATTATCTGGTAACCACAATTTTAGAAAAGCTAAGGCAAATTATTATAAATTCTTATGCATAAATGTTCTTTGCTTTTAGACCTACTCATAGGCTATCAAGCTATGGAAGTGATGGTCGGATCCAATGAGGAGTCACTTTGAAACATTTTTGCCAAAATGTTGGTCTAACTCCTACCATTTTAAACCGAAATGTACCCCCTCCCTCAACCATCGAAAATCGATATATAGGATTTGACACTGAAGTAAGTCAGTTACATTCTTTGTTCTTTAAGGACCCGGGTGGCTCAATGAATTGGTTAGATTACCTAACAACTCCTACAAGCCTGTCACCAATACGGCTTGGATTCGCGCCTGGCTTTGTAGTTTACAAAAAGGTGCACTCGACTCGAAGGCGCAAGTGATAAAGTTTACCAGTTACTTTCCCATGGTGGTGGTTCTCTCCGGGTACTCCAGCTACTTCCACCACTAACACTGGTCGCCATGATATAGCTGAAATATTGCTGAAAGTGGCGTTAAACACATTAAATCAAATCAAATCAAATCTTTGTTCTTTAGAAGATTAAAAACAAAATTTATCCCATTTTGTGTATATTCTTTTCAACTTGTTTGTATAAAGATTGTGTCATGATAGACATAACTTTGCAAAAAGTAATAGAGAATAATTTAGAAGCAAATACGGACGGTGATGGTTATGTTTTCACGCTAAATAAAAATACAAATATTTTTTGTAATTTGTTCCAAATTGCATTTTACAAGCCCAACACCACCAAATATATATTGTCCGTACCGATCCGATATAATTACCTCCAAAGGCTCGCGCAATATAATATTCTGTTTTGGGGCAATATTTACTGATAATCATGTACCAAAAACCTCATTAAACCATATGTCTTACAAAATTATTTCAACATTAACAAATATAAGTAAAACTTACAGTTTAGGAATGATATAACTTGACTGCTCCAGTCCATTGTTTACTTATACACATGTACTAGACTAAATCACGAATAATAATTGTAATAATGTTTAATAATGTTTAATTGTATGCTTAGTCTTGCATATGCATTCTGAAAGAAATTCGATCAGACAAGGTAGGCATAAGATTTTATCATCATCTTTTTATTGCAAATTAATGCCAATTTATAAACCATTCTGATTAAAATGAGATCTCTCACTTAATTACACTACGACATTCAATAAAGGGAAGTAACTGAGAGATGTGATGGTAATCAGACTGTATATAAACAAGACTTTATATCTGTATTATGCCTTCAATATGTGAAGGTATTTCCTTGAACTGGAGTGCTCCGGAATGGTAGACAGTTCCTGCTTCACTAGTAGTACTCTTTCTGTTACTCACGTTACACATCTGATTACAAGAAATCAACGAGGAAAGGACAAACTTTGACTACAAAAGAAACATATCCGTAGTCATTGGTTAGACATTACTTCTCTTAAAATTTTGTAAGTAATGGCTTCAATTTTACCATTAGGGACCTCTGATTCTGTAGCTTCCTTGTCAGCAACAATGCCCTATTAAGGATATTCTGATAGGAACCACCAGCACAAGTATTTTACTTCAACTGAGATGTATTTACTTCATATGCAAGTGATTTTGAAATGTTGCTAAATATAAATGGAGAGTTCACAATATGAAAATTGAAATAATCTCTCTTGTCGTAAAGTTTTGTTTTCAACCAGTCCCTATGTTTATTTTCCATGATAAACAGACAAAAATCTTAAACAGGTGTTCAAGTTGTTGATTTAAGACGATAAGCCCAGCACCGCTGACAAAGGCTCATATTCCCCACATCCACGGAAGGGCTCACTTCACGATACCCACCCCAATTAATTACGTTTCCAGACACATATCCAAGGCAAGGGCAATCACCGGTATACTCATTATATCTGTCCGGGCACTCATCGGAATTTAAGCCTAGTAGTCATGACGTAGCTGTAAAATTGCTTAACGTGACGATAAAAAACAACAACAACAACAAACCAACACATCCCTAAGTCCCACTCCCCCTTTAAAAAACTGGACAAACAGTAGTTTATCGAACAGAGCTGAGGCCCATAATTAAGGTGCATTTTTATTTCCAATATGCATTAGAAATTAATTAAAATGTGTCTTGTATTCAAAGTGTTTTTGTCATACTTCAGAAAAATGGACGATTTAAGGGTGTAGGCCTGGGGTATGGGAGATAACTATATTTTCAGTGTCTTCTCAAATGTATGATCATCTGTGCGTTTGAAAATTCCCCCTCAATTCCAAGCTTCTTGGTGACAAAGATTGTTTACATTGGATATGGCCAGTTAATAAAAATGACTCCTTTTCCTTTTACCTTTCCATAGCTGTGTTCCTTGGATTTTTATATCTTATTGCTGCTTATGCCAGTGTCAGGCAGTCTGTTATTATTATAAGCTGGTGCCTACAAAATATCATTGAAATATCTCTTTTCAGAAAAAATGTTCATCGAAATATGTTGTCAAAAATGCCAGAAATGTAACACAATTTGTGTGGCAACCTTTTTCTATTTAATTTCAAGGTTTGTAGAAATAAAAGAAATAAACATATACACCAGAATCTTAAATATTATGAAATTATAGAGCAAATTCATTTGATGGTAGTAAAAAAATAGAAAGCTATGCTTGGTAAAAAAATTGTAATATCTGATCCTCTCTTATATCGCTGCCCCATTCTCCTAAAACAACTAAAGAATAACCAGAATCAAACGAATACAACTGGAGCACATAATTTGAAGGAATTACACAATACCGCTGGGTGGCTGTCTGTGGTTTTTTTTTGGGGGGGGGGTTGTTGTTGTTGCAATGAATTAATCAAGTAGAGTCACCCTCAAACCACCCCTCCCCAGCCTACATGAAAATAAATAAGACAAATACAGTCATTTGGTAATTTGGACATCCACTGTGTCAATTAAAAGAATTCATAAGCTTTTAGGTATTGGTAACTAGTTATTTTTTTTTATCTCACAAACAAAGAAACTAGCAAAGAATGGGTGGGTGATAACTTTCCTTGACAATTTCATTTTTTCTGAGTGCCATCCATTAAAAACATAAATTTAAATATTTTAAAAATCAGACGGTAAAAGTTTGTAAAATTTGATGCAATAATGTATATATGTCTATTCTTCAGTGTGACATTTTTCGGTGGAAATTAATTGACAGGAATTTTTTTAATCCGATTTTTAATACCAAAGTGGTCCTCAGGGCATCCCCCCTTTTTTGCAGTTTCCACTGTTTTGCACGTGATTATCTCCAAACAGGATATTCAGATATGCTAGATATTTCATATTTATTCAACAACGACACTCTTAAGTGTATTAAAGCCAAAATGTTCCCTTTCAATCAGAAATAAATGTGCATATCTATTGGAATCTTCCGAAACTAATATTACCATCTGTCGTCAAGAATACCCCCAAAATTACTATATTTAGGATGCGCTATGGAGAAAACGGCACGGTGAAATTTTTTTAAACTTTGGCAGATAATGTATTTAGACATAACTATTCCATGATGCAATTTAAAAAAAAATTGAATGATGGGAATATTTTAGGGTAACCAAGGTCTACAACCTTAAACAGCAATAGAATCGTCGAATTATGACGACGGCATATTCTGGAAACCCCGGATCATCATCATATGCAAAGGTTATATACCAACTTACACACACACGTGGAAACCCTGACAAATGAAGCCGACCCTTGCCTTCCATGCAAGTCATAGACCTTTCCATCACATGTTCTGTACTCGAATATTATCCAATCAGAAAATCATATCCAGGAAATACAGTGTTATGATTGGACAACACTGAAATACGAATACAAAATTGATCTACAACTGCAGCAGAGCTCATTTATGTTACTATAGCAGTATAATAGCTAACACATGCATCTTAGTAAACAATATTTAAACTAGAGATTGGGACAATTAATGATATACAGTTCCACCATAATAAAAGAAAATAACAAAAAATATTTAAAAAAAAATTACATTCGAACAAAGACATTATTATGATGTGTTAATTTAAGTTCATCCACGGAGAACAATTGACACGCCAATTTATGATTAATGAACTAATCATTGTTATTGCCATCAGTTGTTTTACATACCTGAAATCAAGATTCATTAAATCAATCGACGAGCAGTATTAAATGTGCAAAATATACAATGTACTTTAAAACGATGTTGAAAATATGGATTACTTGCCCTTGAGTATGGAGGAGTAAGAAAATTGACGAGTTTCAAAAATAGGGAAAAATGTTATAATATTGATCGTAAATTACCATTTCCTACCACTAAGTTATTTAATTTGATGTTGTGGAACAAAGTCTGAGTGTACTTTAAACATTTTATGTGCATGTATTAATGGAAAAAAGAAACTGTGCATAGGGAAATGGTTTGCAAAATATATAAAGGAAACATTTTAATAAGTTTATTGTGTACAATACATTAAATTTATTCTTTTAACAATAACATTGGATGACCATTTAGTGGTTTCGTTCAAAAAGTTCACTGTAATTGGATTCCGAAAAAGCACGTTATGATAGGGGAGTTAACACATTTCAATACCGCGTATGTCCACCACGTGCATCGATGCATGCTGTACAACGGCGTCTCATTGATGAAACCAAATTGTTCAAGAATGCTTGGAGGATTGTATTCCGAATGTTTATCAATGATAGGCCCACTTCCGGTAACGTAACTGGTGGGTGAGGGAGATGGCGTAAACGACGTTCCATTTCGTCCCATAAATGTTCAATGGGCGACATGTCAGGGGAAACGGCCAGCCAAGGTAACACTTCGATGGTCTGTTGCTGTAAGAAGTCACGGGCGACACGTGCGACATGTGGCCTAGCATTGTCTTGCTGTAATGTGATAGGGCGAGCCTGATTTTGAACGAACGGAATAACATGAGTTTGCAGAATTTCATCACGGTAACGGACGCCAGTGAGATTTCCATTGATGATCTGCAGCTGAGTTCTGCCATTTTTTGTCATGCCTCTCCATACCATTACACTTCCTCCACCAAAAGCTCGGCGTTGTAACACACATGGGTCGGAATACCGTTCCCCAGGACCTCGATACACTCTACAACGCCAGTCACTACTGTCCAAATGGAACCGTGATTCATCTGTGAACAGAACATCGGCCCAATCACGTATTCTAAACCGTAAATGGCGTCTGGCCCATGCAAGCCTTGCTACACGATGCCTTTGGAGGGGAACAGGACGATTGCTGGACGCCTCGGCCGATGTTATGCCTACGGAGTCTATTCCTGATTGTTCTGGAGCTGATTCGCCTCAGGCCAGGGATTGTTCGAGCCGTCGAACTTGATGTTTGGAATCGATTCTGAATGTGAACTAGCCGTATATGGTTTTCCTGTCTTTGTGTGTGACGTCAAACGTGGACGCCCGGTTCTGGGTTGGTCCCGAACATTTCCAGATTGGTGGTATCGTCTCCATAACGATCCTATGGTATTTCGGTGGCAACCAAAATGTCTAGCAACTTCCGTTTGAACAGTTCCTGCCTCCAGCATACCAATTGCACGATTTCGGTCATCATGCGACAAGCGTGGCATTGTTCTGATTTTGGTAACAATGAAACTAAAGTGGTTTTTTTTTCAGGGGTCCAGTGTTCAAACAAACCTTCCGTACATCTTTTTAAAATCAAAATATTGATGCGTTGAATACAGAGACAAAATAACGAAAAACGAAATGTCCTTCTACAGCACGAAAAACCCTTTTCCTTTTTTTTTTCATTTCCAATCAGTATTGTGATGGACATTTAAATGTAACTGTGTGTGAAATTTATTTACCTGTAATCAATTAATAAAAAAAATATTCAATTTTTTGTGGTGCACAGTTTCTTTTTTCCATTAGTATATATAGTGACTTTCTGTGATTTTGTGGACGACAAAGGATTGTAAACAACATTCAAGATGGCGAAGGATGGTAAAAAAGAATCATTAGATAGGTTTCTGACACAGACTCCTAGAAATAACAATAAAAGATCAGATCCATTTACTCCAGATAACATATCACCATCCCTACTCCAGAAAAAAGCCAGAATAAACTCTAGTCCTACCACATCTGAAAACCCTAGTACTTCCATCCAACTCTGATTCACCACCCTGTACAGAAGTACAAGATGATACAGTTGTTCAGTTGTCGCACGTCGTTTGCGCCACCCTACAAAATCAAACATTCATGGACCAACTGATACCTATGATAAGCCAGAAGATCATTGAGTCAATTAAACCCACTCTGAAAAAAATGGTAGATGATAGCCCCCTCTCCCACACATTGAAAAACTCCAAAGTGCTCACCATGTAATTAACTTACAAAGAGAAGAAATTGACAAACAAAACACAATTATTCAGACATTACAAGACAAGTTGGACAAAGTCGAGGAAAGGGTTGAAGAACAGGAACAATACAGTAGACGAACAAGTCTGAGATTCAATAATGTCAGAGTTCCAGCTAGTAGTAATGGTGACATTATCCAACCCATTGATACTGACTCTATTGTCCTCCAAATCTGTAAAAATCAGCTTGGTGTTAAGCTCAGTCTTAATGACATAGGCAGATCGCACCCAATAGGTCAATCTAGAGATGGTAAAATCTCAATTATTGTCAGGTTCCTCACCTATTGACAACGAGCAATGGTGTTCAGTAATAAGAAGAAACTCAAAGGAAACAAGGACAAAATGTTTATATGTGAAAACCTCACCAAACACAGATATGACATGTTAAAACGTTTGAATACACATCGAATAAACAACACAGTTCACTCCTACTGGACTCATGATGGTTCCATCATTGTGAAGATGAGCGAACATTCGGGTACTAAAGTTGTTAGGAACCTAGAATATGTTGCCAGACTTGCTCTTGGTCCTCTAAATTAAATTGAAATGATGATTGCTGTTTTATATTTGAACTCATAATGTGAACACTATGCATTACCTGTAATTTGTCATAAGCACCAATTTTCTTATTTACTTTGTTACCCACTTTGTCCTTTCTTTACATACACTACTCGACCACGTGCATTTGTTTATAAATATATACCGCATGTTTACAAACAGTATTCACGAAATCATGGCAATAGTGTATTGTTATTTAAATACATTAAATGTTGTATTAATTGGTCATTTAAATACATCCCGACCATCATGCTTCACTGCGCAAATAAATTGTTCTACCTACAAGTTTTTGTATACAAATATATATTAATTCGCCTACATATACTTTAGATTTGCCACAAAATCATACAAAGAGAGGGATTAAATACAACTGAAACATAAATAACTAGACCACGTGCATTTGTATATAAATATACCGCAGGTTTACAAACATTACACACTCATTATTGTGTTGTTATCCAAATATAACAATTCAAATACACTATATATATGTAATAGTTTGTATTGGTCATTTAAATCCACCGTATATATCATGCTCTGACTAGCCTACTAATTGTCTAAAAAAAAAGACATTTATCTACTGAATATTCTATTTAGCGAAAGCTATTAGCATATACCCTAGGCCAACTAATTATTAATAAAAAAAAAATTAAAAAAAACCTGTGTCTACTGAATATTTTATTTAGCGATATAGATCGAATAGCTGTTAGCACATACCCGAGGTCACTGATGCTACAGCTATCCGACCTATAGATACATGTATATAGATTTACTTCTTTAGTAGATATTATTCATTTTGTTACAAGTAAATAACGCAACCACGTCTATGTGTATACAAACACAGTCACGTTTACCTTATGTTTATAAACAATCAAGCTATTGTACATTCAGTGTTGTATTGGTCATTTAAATCCACTTCACCCAGTGCAGTCTATGCATAGTGCTAGTCGAGCAGAACTTTTCGAATATGAACGGGCTAAATTTTCTAATAGAACATTGTAAACATTGCAGACGCTACTACTTTTCAATATTGTCGTTTTGTGTAATGCTACTTCTTGTAAATAGAAACGCTACTGTTTTCTAATAGATATGTTACTTACTTTTCAATATGGACTTACATAAGTATTGTTACGGACTTCAAAGAAGATGTGATTGTGGCATGCTATTTAGGCATAATAAACTACAAGAACTTATCAAAACAATAAAAATGTAAAGATACTTAACACAAACAGAAAATCAAGGATTTTATTAGCACATGAAATATATAATTAATACAATGAACGAGTGTTTTGTATATGTTATCGAAATATATTCTATTTACTAGTACATAATTTATCTTTTTTATTTGAAGTTTGAAAAAGAACAAAAATTTCAAGACTATTTGAAATATTTCTATTTGGAAGCGGAAGTTGAAACACCTTTTAAAATACAATTATAACAAATGAAATAGGAAATCATATTTGGATGATCTTCCATCAACAAAGTTATCATACATGGAAAGAATGAAGACGTGAGTAACGAGTGTACAAGAATTTATTTGCATGTTTATAAAGTATTCCACTCTTTTCATATATAAACACTTGGTTCTCTTGGAGATCATCACACATTCTAATGCAATTATGTTCGAAACGCAAATATTATTGAACGACAGTTTACGATGGGAACAATATGCATCGACGAGACACAGCCGCATACCAGACTTACGTAAATATACGATATTTTTGCAGTTGCTTTAAAATTGAGATAACCGTAATGTATTTAAGAATTTTCGGGGATAATATAAGATTTTACTGTCGCAAATAAACGTTTTCCGTCACCGCTGACGCGCCGACGAAAACACAATTTTTAACAGTAAAATATACGCTTTATACACCTTAAATCCTAAAATACAAAACCGTTGTCTCCTATGGATATAATATTATAAAGAATAAAACAAAATTTAATGTTTTTCAGCAATGGAAATTGAAGGATTAGACGGGAGTACAGAAGAGGAAATCGAGTTGGAAACCAGTAAAACCAAAAAAAAAAGTTCATTACAAATGTAAGGAATGTCCCTTTGCGACACGATGGCGCAGTAGCCTTTTCAGACACAGAAAACTGCATGAAGACAAGCAGTTACATTGTGAATTGTGTCCGTCCAAATTCGCTGATGGTGTTCTACTTAGGGATCATGTGAAAGTTAAGCATGGTGAGGGTCTTATATGCACCCACTGCGCCAAGAAATTCAAAAGTCATAGTGGACTGCTCTACATTGTCAAAATGTTTAGGGGAGAGTTCCAGTACAAGTGAAGAATGTGGCAAACTATTTATAGGAAAACAGCACTATGAAGGCCACGGTAATACACATAGAAACTTTAAACTTTACAGGTGTAGTCGATGTAGAAAGGGTTTCGACTTTTAGTACCTATCAAGTGATAATTCATTCTTTTGTAAATCCAAATGTTTTTATATAACCACCCTAACGAACACACAGTTATCTAAATGGACTATGACGCTTAAGCTTTATTCCGTTTATGAATACAAAATTGGTTTGTAACTATAATGCAAACCTTTGTAGTGAATTACTGACTTGTGCACCAGAAAAGATGTCAATATCAAGTACAATCGTAATTGATTTAATAAGTGTTTACATTTTAAAACTGTAGCACTTGTGTAATTGTCTATATTTTAAATAAGTAGCATTCATATTCAAAAGTCGTAGCGGCTATATTGAAAAGTAGTAGCCACATAATTGAATTTCTCCTATTTATTGATTTGATTCGTTCGAAATACCAATACATAATGTAATTTCTGGGTTGTATGATTACAAGAGGACTGAAAATCTAACTTAACTCCATCCTTAACGTGCAAAATGGTGAAAAATACCATTTTTGATATTTCACAAGTTTACATGCACTGAATGTTTATATTCAGTCTTCCTGAATAATGAAAATGCTTTAAAATGTCTTACGTAGTGAAATGTCGTTAGAGTTGACATAAAAACATATGATACATACATCTAATGTTGCAAGCAACATCCTTGTTTATGTTTATTCGTCTGTTTTAACCCATAATACACCTGTGTTCTATTAGAAAATTTAGCGTGTCTATATTCGAAAAGTTTTACTCGACTAGCACTATGCATAGACTGCAGTGTAAAAACACTAAATGCAATGTTATCAACGGTGAATTTGAAACTGGAAAATGTGTACGTTTTGACTAATTGTTCAGTCACGTAATGTCCCATACAAAAAAAATACAAAAACAAAAACAAAAACAAAAAAGAAACATTAAATGCAATGTTATGAACAGCACAATTTACATTCAAGGTGAACTCGATTCACTTCAAGGCATTGAAATTGAAATTCATGGTTGACCGACCGCCTCCGTAACAATGTAATCAAACGGGACGGCTAACAGTAATAAACCCTGATGGTTTTTAAAAAAATATATACAATTCGTCCTATTGTACAATATGTTTGTCTGTGAAGTTGTGTTTGTATGTTCTATATGTATATGTATAGATATTATTTTTGCATATATATATATATATATATATATATATATATTTCTCTTGTATATGTGTATGTATATATATGTGTATATGTATGTATCTGTGTCTGTATATGTAATGTCTCATCCTTTTCAATGAAGGTGATCTAGTGATCTAGTGAATTTAGATCAAACAATATTAATAATTTGAATTACTTAGCAATTTCCCTATTTTTGCTTACCTAAAATTCCATTCATACAAGATCAATGGAAAAAGTTTCCTTTACATATTGTATATACCTGTATTTTCTTTCCATTATGTTTTTCACTCGATACTTACAGTGCGACCATTTGAAGTTTATTTCCATGTTTTTCCTGTATTATGACTGTTGTCTACATGTACTAACAAAGCAACCCAATTTTTCTTCTGCCATGCTGTTTAGTTTTGATAATGGGTAATGATATTGTAGCACATAGAATTGTAATTGGGTTGTTTTATCATAAAATAGGTATGGCTTGTGGAAAAGTTAAACGTATTGTATCTTTCAATTTATATGACATTTTACATTGGTTAGTATTATATGTACATGCTTTATGCAGGACTGCGTTGATCAGGTTCAGATCTACATACTTTGTTATCTCGTTTAACTTGCTTCTAATCAGTTTATTGTTATTATCTGGCGATGTTGAAATAAACCCTGACCCAGAAGGCACATCCAATATTGCGAATGAAAATATATTGTCCATCCTCCATTGCAACATTAGAAGTCTCAGAAATAAACTAACTTATATAGCTGATATTATCGAAGAGTTCGATATTGTGTTTTTTACTGAGACCCATCTAGATAATCAAGTATTAGACAGCGATATTATTATCGAGGGTTTTGAAACACCAAGTAGGATAAATAGGGATTCAAGAGGGGGTGGAATCATTACGTATCATAAAAGTTGTGTAAATTTGTCTAGGAGGTTGGATTTAGAGCATGAACATGTTGAAAGTATGTGGTACGAGCTGAAGACAAAATTACATAATATTTTAATAAATATAAATTACAGAGAGACAATCTCATATTTATTACTGGCAATATTTTGAGCATATGATTATGCAGGCTCATGATGAGAATAATAATATTATCTGTTTGGGAGATATGAACAAATATTTTTTTCTTGATAATCTTCCTCGTAACGTTAATGACATTCTTGTCATCAACGGTTTAGTTAATATCATAAATAAACCTACACATTTCGACGCACGATCAGGTAACACGTCTCTATTGGACCCAATTTTAATTACAGATTCAATACCGGTTATTAATTGTGATACAATACCTATTGACAGGGAAATAAGTGACCATGACGGCACTTATGTCAGTATAGACTGTCGCTATTGTAACAGGAAAACCTTTCAGCGTACCATCTGGGATTATAAGAGGGGGGACTATTTACTTATGAAAAACAAAATAACTGAAATAGATAGGGAAAACGCGATTGACGCAGAAGTTGATATTAACACGACATGTTCAATCTTTACAAAAATATTTCTTAATATAGCAAAAACGTGCATTCCTACAAGGGAGGTAACCATTCGTAGTGATGATAAAGTTTGGTTCGATTCGGATTTACGGCGTGAATCGCGCAAACGCGACAGACTACGGAAAATATTTTTTAGGACGAAAACGGAAACCGCTGGAAAAAAATTTAAAACACAAAGAAACAAATTTAATAACTTAAAGAAACAGGCGAAACAACGGTTTTACGATAATATTAATGAACATCTTGGTGATCTCAAAACAGTAAATAGCAAAATGTATTGGAAAACAATTCACATGTTACTAAGAAATGACCGCTCTACGAAAGAGTTACCTCCACTCCATGATCCATTCAATAATTTTAATTTGGCATATGATGCCACTCAGAAATCCAATGTTTTGAACAAATATTTTTGCTCGATTACCAGTTGAACGACGATGATGCTGTCTTGCCAGATTTTCATGACAGATGTGAAAATTTGTATCCCAAGTTATCGTTACTGAACAAGAAGTAATCGATATGTTATGTACTCTTAATGCTAATAAAGCGGTTGGTCCCGATATAATTAGTAATAGGATGTTAGTGTCTGTAAAGGAGGAGATATCGAAACCATTGTGTAGTTTATTTAATAAATCCCTACGTGAAAAGATATTTCCATCGGACTGGAAAATCGCCCATGTAATCCCTCTGTTTAAAAATGGGGACACATCTTTACCGTCTAACTATAGACCCATTTCTTTACTTTATTGTGGAAATAAAGTGCTGAAAAAATTTATTTTCAAGCATGTGTTTAATCACCTACTTGAAAATAAACTATTATACAAGTTCCAGTCGGGATTTATACAAGGTAACTCTACAAGTCATCAACTAATAGAGTTGTATCATAGAATATTATTTGCATTAGAGGCAAAACAATTGACTAGTGTTACATTTGCTGATATAGGCAAAGCATTTGATACAGTTTGGGTAAAAGCACTTTTATATAAATTTGGCAAATATGGTATTAAAGGGGATCTCTTTTGTTGGTTAAAAAGTTATCTTTCTAACCGTACTCAAAGAGTTATGATAAAAGATGATTTATCTGGGATTGGTCATTTGCATGCGGGTGTGCCTCAGGGGTCAGTATTGGACCCTTTATTGTTCCTGATTTTCATAAACGATATTACTGATGAGATAGTAGGTCTAGGTCGTCTTTTTGCTGATGACACGTCTATTGGACATATAGCACAAGATGAATGCACACTAGTAAATATGATTAATACAGATCTGAATCACCTGAAAAAATGGCCAAACAGGTGGTTATGAAAGTTTCATCCCACCAAAACTGAAATTATTATTTTTAATATCAATGGCGTTGAATGTAATTTAACATTTAAATTTGATCAAACAATTATTGATCCAGTACATACACACAAACATTTAGGGATTGTATTCAGCAGTGACTGTAAGTGGACTAAGCACATAGACAAATTAATTGAATCATCTTCGAAACAACTTAATGTACTCAGAAAATTAAAATACCGTCTTAACAGAAATTACTTAGAAAAAATGTACTTAACATTTATTAGACCTGTATTGGAATATGCATCTGAAGTGTGGGATAATTGTGGACAAATAAATTCGGACAGATTAGAAAAAGTACAACTTGAAGCTGCGCGTATTGTTACGGGATTACCATCGTTTGCCAGTATAAATTCTGTTTATATCGAGACGGGGTGGGAAAAGTTGAAAACTAGAAGGGAGGTACGAAAATTGGTCCTATTTTATAAAATTGTTAATGGCCAAGTGCCTGATTATTTAACAGAATTGGTACCACCTACAGTCGCTGACTCTAATAATTATAATTTAAGGAACAGACTAAATATTTCACAACCATCATACCGATTATCTACATATCAACAGTCTTATTTTCCAAGTACGATTAAATTGGATCTGAACCTTCGTCAACTGCCGACAATTCCGTCTTTTAAATCCAAATTGCAACAAAAATATTTTCAATCGAAAACAGTACCTTCTTACTTTTCTTGTGGAGACCGATATCTTAGGGTATTGCATGCTAGACTTAGAAATAAATGTAGTTCTCTGAACAGCGACTTATTTAAATCGAATTTAGTGCCTAGTGCTTCTTGTTCATGTGGACATAAAAACGAGTGTTCCGTGTATTTTCTATTATATTGTAATAAATTCAATTTACTTAGAAATATCATGCTCATTGAATTAAGTATGCTTGATATGGGAGGTCTACCGGTAAACATCGATATTTTTTGTTATTTGGAAATGATAACCTGTCTGTTGAAATTAACACGTTTATATTTTCATGTGTACAAAAATACATAAAAGATACACGGCGTTTCTCTTGAACAAACAAGTCAACATGTATAACATTATTGACAATTGTCAACATTGTGTACTTCTACATGTATGTATATTCTTTTCCTGGTCGCACTTGGTGTATTGATTGATTGACGTGTCTCAAGTCGATGAAATATACATGTGTTATTCAGTTCAAATTGTACTTACCTATGCAAGATCCTCATGAATTAAATACATCCCAACATATAAACTATATGTCTAATCGTAACATGATTCCAGTATGCAACACTCATCCACCACGTGTTTAAGAACTGCCTTTGAGGTGTGCTCGATTTGCAATATATTATACCTTAGCACACAGTATGTTTCATCGACTTTTGAAATTTGCTTTTTTTCCCTTCTATTGTATTTGTTTTTCTTCTTTCGCTTATTATTTTTTCCCTTCGTCTCCATATTCCTAACAAATATTTTATTATGTATTTAATACTGTTCTGATTATATGTAAATTGATGTAACTAGTGGAGAAGATATTTCTAAGTTGTAAAACTTGTGTCTGATTCATTTGTTGTTATTATGAGCAATAAAATAAATTTAAATCAACGATGTTGTACGCTTTGCCTGCATCCAATCACAAAATTGGAATCATAAAAACAACATTCTCCAACATATTTGTGAAGACCAATTGGTCTTTTTGCCCAAATATTCAAGTGTTCATCAATTAACTGAAATATAAAAAAAAAAAAAAAAAAAAAAAANAAAAAAAAATATAACAAAATAACATTGTGTTTTTTTGCACATTTAATGCTGTTCGTCCATCAATTTATTGAATCGTGATTTCAGATATGTAAAACAACTGATGGCAATAACAATAATGTATATTGTCTATGTCTGTCTAGTATTTAAAGAAAAAAATATATGACGGCAAAAATGTTGAGTGGCCCGACTATATATGCCATTTTGAGCAAGTTGCTCATTGGAATGGTTGGTCTAAACAAGAGATGGCAACACTGCTATCAATGAGCTTAAGAGGGATCGCCCAACGCGCCTTTAGTAAAATTACTAGTGATGTCTTATTTCATTATGAGAGTCTTAAATTCGCCCTATCTCAAAGATTCTGTCCACCAGAGAGAGAAACCACATTCCGATGCGAATTTCGCAATAAAAGGCGAAAAAGGCAGGAGTCTATGTCCGATTTTGGCTATGCTTTAAAACGCATTGCAACGCGTGCTTTCCCTTCAATTCCGTTTGATGTCAGAGAAAGTTTGATCATAGAGCAGTATATTTCAGGATTGGGTGACGCAGATCTCAAACAACACGTCCAATTTTCACACCCAAGTTCTTTAGACAATGCCATATCTCTAGCGTTAGAATTTGAGGCATCAGAGGGTAGTCAAATAGTTCCTAGGAAACCAAAATCTGAAGATATTTCTTCAGTTTGCCCAATGATCAAAACGGAAGAAGTAGACGAAAGTGTACATCCGTCGAATGCTATTTTTGGAAAACTACTAGAGGGGATTAATGAGATACACAACTCTATGAAGGCAATATTGCAATCAAAAAGGAGAATACTGGACATTATAGTCCAAGATTTAGGAATCAGATCCGTAAACAAACACAATGTTTTCATTGCAGAAGGGAGGGTCATATGCAAAGGGATTGTCTTTACTTGAGGAACAACCTCGTGACAAAGGTCAAACGCAGAGTAGTGGTACCTACGATAGATCCCCAGGGGATCATTTAAATTAGTTAGGACTGAGTTAGAGGCCGACAGCTCAGTCCAAAGAAAACTTTATTGCAGACAATTTGACAGGCCTAATCCTTTTTATAAAATTTGTAGTATTTCCCAGTCTTGTTGGTTTGTTGGTGTCAGGATAATTGATACAAGCTTTGATATGCTTGTGGACAACAGGATCCAATGTAACTTTGGTATCATAGGAAATATTTTCAAAGTTAGGTTTCAACAAAATGTCTTTAAATCAAGTGTCTGTAAATTTGAACACAGTCGATGGTGACCCTTTGGATGTTATTGGAATGAAATCCTTTCCACTTTGTATAGGGGAACAATCAGTACTCCACCCTATTATCATTGCAGGATTAGAAGATTTAGATGGTATTCTTGGTATCGACTTTCTTAGCAAAAACAAAGTGTCTTTTGACATCGCGCAGGGAGTTCTTAGGTCACCGAATATTAAGGTCGATTTGCACAAAGATAAATCCTTGTCCGCTACGTGCGCTCGGGTACACATCACGGAGACCGTCCATATACCACCGAATTCTGAAATTTTTGTACAAGGGGAAATACGGGGTCATTTCTTTAAAGATCAAGAAGGTTGTATTGAACCTTTAGACGAGCTTAGAGGGAGCCATGATCTCTTAATACCGAAATCGGTTATCGGAACGTCCGATTCTAACGTCGTTATGTCTGTTCTGAACCCTACACCGGAACGAAGAATTTTGAGGAAAAATGTTCAAGTTGCATCTATCTTTCCGGTGGATAATGCAACGTCGTGTGATTTTCAGGAACCAACAGAAACGCGTGTTTCTTCTGTGGGAAATTTGATCCCTGAACATTTACGTCCATTCGTCGAAAACGTTTCGCAGAAACTAACCGAGTCTGAACGAGACCATTTAACAATGGTGGTGAAAGATTACGCTGACATTTTCGTCGGCCCCGACGGGAAATTAGGACACATCACAATCGCAGATAATGAAATAGACACTGGTGACGCGAAACCGATTAGACTACCGCGGAGACGCTTACCGATCACACAAAGGGAGGTTGCAGAAACAGAGATTTCCAAGATGCTTGACCAAGGAATAATCCAGGCCAGCAATTCGCCTTGGGCTGCAACGATAGTACTCGTTCGCAAGCGTGACTCAACATGGCGCTTTTGTGTTGATTATCGGCGGATAAATTCTGTGACGCGTAAAGATGCTTATCCATTTCCGCGCATAGACGAATCATTGGATAGTCCCTCAGGAGCTAAATACTTCTGTACCGCGGATATGGCTAGCAGTTTCTGGCATGTTTCTGTCAGTGAAAAAGATCGACAGAAAACCGCTTTTATTTCGCACAAAGATCTCTTTGAATTCCAACATATGCCGTTTGGTCTCGCCAATAGTCCGAAAACGTTTGAGCGTCTCATGGAAATTGTTCTAGCTGGTCTCCAATGGGAGAGATGTCTTGTGTATCTCGACGACATTATCGTTTTCGGTAAAACATTTTCTGAAGCTTGGGAAATCTTACTGTCGTTTTTGACAGATTTCGAAAAGCAAACTTAAAGCTTAAACCCAAAAAATGCACTTTCTTTCAAGATGAGATCAAATATCTGGGACATATAGTTTCAGAAAACGGGATAAAATGTGACGCTGAGAAAACAAAAGCCATCCAAGCCTGGCCGAGACCGGAAACTGCTACTGAAATCCGTAGCTTTCTAGGAATTGCATCATATTACCGGAAGTTTATTCCTGCCTTTTCTCAGCTGAGCTTTCCATTAAACGAACTAATGCGCAAAAATAGGAAATTCGTATGGACCATTGAATGTGAAAGTTCATTTCACACACTAAAGCAAGCTCTCGTCTCGGCACCGATTTTAGCGTATCCATCACGGAATGACCCATTTATATTGGATACCGATGCAAGTTTGTACGGAATCGGAGGTGTACTTTCCCAATTACAAGACGGGGAGGAACGGGTGATCTCCTATGGAAGTAAAACGTTAACGGGATCTCAGACAAAGTACTGTACTACCTATCGAGAATTGCTAGCGGTGGTCACGTTCGTCAAACATTTTCGGTACTATTTATACGGAAGACAATTTTTCGTTCGGACCGATCATTCGTCGTTAATTTGGCTCAAAGAACCGGAAGGTATTTTCACTTTTAGAAACCTACGATTTTGAAATCAAACGTCGTCGTGGCTCCGCTCACGGTAATGCTGACGCTTTGTCGAGGAAACCAACACGTCAGTGTAAGCGTACAGATTGTCCGCAATACACCAAAACTGTCGACAAGCACGTAGTTAGCGCTCTTACCCATCAGGAGAATTTGACTCCTAACTCGGACGGTAGTAACACAGAAAATTTAGCAACCGTTGATTCTAATTGGCTAGAACAATGGACGCCACAAATGATGTAGCAACTGCAGACCGATGACGAGACCATTACCATCGCTATCTGCCTTCCTGAGCAATATAGCGCGAAACCTGTCATTCACAGTCCGAATCAAGAGTTGGTGACATTATTGAGACAGTGGGATCAGTTGCGTCTCAGGGATGGATTACTGTTTCGAGAATTTGTCACTAACGATAGTGCAGTTATCTTACAACTAATAGCTCCAAAATCTTTACGATTTGAAATTATGAATCAGTTACACAATAATCGCATTTCAGGTCATCTGGGAAGAGAGAAAACACTCTCTAAGATACGTTCGCGATTTTATTGGCCGGGTATGACAAGCGATATCAGTCGTTGGTGCCATACTTGCGGTTCTTGCGCCAGAGCGAAACCTGGACCCGGAAAGGGAAAATATCCCATGAGCCATTGTACGGTATACGGACCGCTTGAGTGCATAGCTATTGATATAATGGGACGACTACCCGAAACAGATAACGGGAACTAATACATCATGGTGATCGGCGATTATTTCACCAAGTGGAAAGAGACATATGCAATTCCAAACCACACATCTCAGACCGTAGCAGATAAGCTTACAACTGAATTCATTTGTCGCTTCGGTACCCCTGCACGAATTCATACCGATCAGGGAAGGGAATTCGAATCTTTGCTTTTCGCAGAACTTTGCAAACTTTTAGGGATAAATAAGTCCCGTACAACACCATATCATCCCCAGTCAGATGGAATGGTTGAACGCTATTATCAGACGGTGCAAACTATGTTAGCTATGCACGTTGATGAAGATCGGTCGGATTGGGATGATCATTGACCGTACGTGATGATGGCGTATCGAGCTTCTACACATGAAACTACAAAATGTACTCCTACCAAACTTGTGTTTTGGCGCGAAATTTCTCTTCCGATAGATGTGGTCGCTGGCAGTCCGGTGGACAGGAACGACACCGTATGTCCTATACAGTGCATTGAATGGGTAAAGGATGCTTTACAGCAAGCATATGAGTTCGCACATGAAAACACTGAATCAAGTTTTCAAATCCACAAACGCTACTATGACACGAAACTAAAAGCGAGAGCTTTCGATATCGGTCATTCAGTATGACACTGGTATCCGCCTATTGCAAAACAGAAACTCGGACTCGGTTGAACCGGACCGTACACGGTTAAAAGGAAAATTTCTGATATTACCTATCAGATCACGTCATGTAGAACGGAAAAGGTTAAAACGGTTCACGTCAATCACCTTAAACCGGTCATGGGAGATGGATATCACAACGAATTAGCATACGGAGAGACCATTCCAGAACGACAGCCGACATCTGGAGATGAGATTGTCACGCCTGATACCACCGAAGCTTCCGAACTTATTTCTGAAACTACACAACACACTGATAGTACAACACATGTAAACCCACAACCTGCATATTCCAAGAGAGGTCGCCTTATTAAACCTAAAATACCATATTCACCGTAACTTGCAGTACGTGCACAGAAAATCAACACATTAATTTTTATTCAAACAGTAGTTTATTCAATATATTTATCAACTCATTAAGTTAAAAAAAAAACTAAAAAAAAACCACAATTATATTCCAATATATTTATTGGCATGGATACAATAGCAATCCAATAGTTTGGTGATACTCATATTTCTGAGGTGTCTGCTTTTAAAGTGTGTATACTTGAACATGAAGTAATACCATGGGCAAATAAAAAAGAAAAAGCTTTCGGTGATGTACAAAATGCATACTGTAATGATCTATCGTTGGACAATAGGGGTTTAAAGGGCTTAGTCCGACTTCAGGAAAGTCAGTGGACTCCATAGGAAGTGAATCGCTTTCTGAAGGCATAGTCTGTATGAGCTCACTAATGCTATTTTTCTTTGTATCCACAAACGTAATGATCAAGATCCTTGCATTATCTACATTTATCTTTTCAGTCTGGATGAGGACTATTTATATGAACTCCTTGATTATGAAGAAGACGACATAAACGGTGATTTACACCGTCTGGCTGAAGATACTGGTTGCCAGCTAGATTCCGGCAACCGCATATAATTCTTTTACAGCAATTCGGTGATTATGATATGTCCAATAGATGGTTGCGAAGCTGGAAGATTTCATTCCAGGGCTAAGTACATGAGGCACTGGAACGAGAGACACGTTCCAACATGCATAAAGTACACATGCTGCATATGTTCTATTTCGTGCAGGCGGAGATACGATATGAAGGTACACATCGGTCGCGTACATCATATCAAAGATCAGGTTAAGGTAAAACAGAAAACTACAGATTGTAAGAAGATAGTCATGGAAAATAAAGGGTTTATTGACCCTGGATTTTGGGTTTTTAAAGGAAGAACCACCTCTTCCACTACCAACACTAGTACTACATCTAGTGTTTCTACCAGCGTCATTCCATCAGCAACTGCCTCTTCTGTTCCTTGTATTGTGACCGTCGTACCTGATGCACCTACGGTAATATCTACCGTACTTTCTCTGCCAGATGATATTCTGCCGAGTGATAATACTGACTTTTCCGTTGTCGTTCCGCCTGTGGTTCCTGTTGAACTAGCATCGTCTTCTTCTTTACCTGTTCAAAAGATTTCTCTGGGAGATTATCGCCTTCGCAATAAGACTGACTCCGCTCTCACAGATGTCCGTACAATTAGTAACTGCAGCTCCTCTTTCGGTATTAAAACCACCGTTGAAGAGTCTGGCCAAACGTCAAGTTTGGAATTACAACTTATCCCGGAACAACAAAAGGAATTGGAGGCATACATTAGGTGGCTGTGTCTCGGCATAGACCAATTCGGATGTCAGAGAGAGGTGGAAAAACAGAAGTTAAGTGAGATTAAGAACGTGGACAGTAGATTGGGGAAGGAGAGAATACCGAAAATAGAAGATTGAAAAGAGAGATAAGTGAAGCCAAGTGGAGAGACAGATATCTATTTCCAGAACTTTGAAATTTATTGACACTTAGTGAACTGTACAGATTACTTTAACTTATATTTGTAAGCAGGTTTAGTTTAGGTATGGTGTTTAACTCCAATTTTAGCAGTAATTCAGTTTTATTGTGGTGGTCGGTTTTGTCGTGGTGCCGGGAGGTCGAAGTTCCCACAGAGAGCCACCGACATGTCGAAGGTCACTGACCGGTTTTGTCACATAGTGTTAGGATTATGAAGTTGAACTCCACTTTCAGCAGTAATTCAGTTTTATCGTGGTGGTCGTTTTTGTTGGTTGGGGACTCCAGAGTTGCCAGAGAGAACCACCGACATGTTGCAAGTTACTGACAGAACTTTATCATATAATGTAGTATCCAGTACACCTTGCCATGAACCTGAGTTATCATTACTGTCCCTATATTATTCCCACAGTAAATTGTTGCAATTGATGAGTCTCTCGGGTGGATAGGAATCAATATTTTTCTTTTGATTTTCAAAACCCGTACCTTCCCGCTGGTTCCCTGGGAATAAATTTTCCTTTTGATGGTCTGGGAATAAATTTCCCTTTTGATGGTCTGGGAATCAATTTCCCTTTTGAGTTCCCGGGACAGAAATTTGCTGTTGAGAACTGGGGAATAATATTTCCCTTTTGTGGGTAGGGAATACAATTTCCGTATGCGATTCCGTGTTTTGAAGTTCCTGCTGATAAGGTAATAATTTTTCCCTTTGGTGCCCTGTAAATAAATGTTCCCTTGTAAAAGATTTTGGAAGTTTATTTGTCTCTCCCGTATCTAATTTATTGTCAGTATGCCTTGGCAAGTAAAATTTCTCGCCATTATGGTGAATTGATGAGTCTGTATTTATCCCGCTATTTTCAACTAGTTCCCCCTTAAGACTTTGAGGCCTCTGAAATTATAGTTGTGTACAAGCACCTGTTTGAACCCTTGAAATAGTTCCGGCCAATTCATGACCATATTCGTTGTAACAACTAACTTGCGGAATGTTTGACAAACTTTGTTTCATTTGTTCCTCATTCCTTTCTGGGTAAGGACCGCTTAATTCGTCTCGAAACGCTTGAATATCAATCGACCGTGTGGAACTTTTGTTCCCGGTTGCTGTGTAATTTCCTTTACCACCGGTCACGTGATTATTCACGTCTACGTCAATAGTCTTGCTGACATCATCGTTGCGTCCAGAACAAGATGCAATGCTTGTTTGCGTTGTTATTTCGCATGTAATGCGGTCACCACTATTAGTTCGGTCAAACGAGTGGTGGGGGAACAATTGTCGGTTCCCAAATAACTGTTTCTTTGGGGTGTTCCTATCTGTCGAATCGAAAAATTCGCGTAGATTTAATTCTGGTGTGAGCTCCTGTGAGTGTTTATTGTTGAGTCACGAAACCCAACACGTTCAGAGAATAAACATTCCCTATCAACGGAATCTGGATTTGAGATTTCACGATGTTCTCGATTCATAGAGGAAGATTTAACGATGGTTGCATTAACTTCTATTGGATATGTTTTATTTGTCATGTTGGACTGGATTTTAATTCTTTCTTGTTGAGGTAAGTTGTTGTCAAATGTACATTTCCCCCTAACATGATTATTTTCATTTGGTTCCTCCTGTACAAACTCGTAATTCTGATTGCAATACGGCGTAGAACTTTCTTGTTCTAAATATGTATTTCTTTCCTCGGAGTCGGACGTAAACGACGTCAACATTTTTGTCCCTACACCAGAGACAAATTTCTTCACGGAATTCATTTCCGTTTTTATGAGAACTTATTTGTACAAAAACTAACTAAAGTGCTTAGAAATTAAATTTTCTCAAAAAAAAAAATCTCTTTACGAATTACGGAATTATAATTTCCGTTTTTATGAGAACCTAATAATTTGTTATAACAACATAACTTTAAAGTGTTTAGAAATTAAAATATCTATTTTATCTTGAATATTTTTCCAAAATCCACCGGACGAGCCCCCAATGTCATGGGAATCACTTTTTCCCCGAGTTCTTTGTGAATTTTGGCAATGAAGCGAAACTTAAATCGTTTCAAGTTTGATAATTTTATTATATTAATAGTATTGATATTATATACTTTCGAGTAAATTATAACATTTACAATATATCGTATAGTATATTCTAGACATTTTATGCAATCAGACATACGAGAGTGCATGATGGTGGTGTAAAAAGCCCCATGATATACCTGATCAACTTAGTAGGTTCGTTTTTCCTTCTTGATCGTCTGCTAATTTGTTAGGAACTTCCGGTCCCTGGACCGGAGAATCTAAAGTACCGGCGACCGGTCCACCGGAAGTGGACCGGGAACGGCTGCATATGGAAATAAAAGACAACATCTTGTTAATGACAAAATAAATGGCTGGGGGGCTTTACAGCATGATATATTTTAATTACAAGTAAAGCAAAAGGCACCACCATCACAAGGACAACCTATGTTGTTTTGCTTCACAGAGCTTTGTTACCTAGCGACAAAGGAATTCGGACCATATGGCATTCAATAATAAAAATTTTACACTCATCATGACTTATTTTTGGCAATAGAAGGTACAATTTCAATATTATTTTCCTCAAAATGTGTCACAGATAAAACCTGAATTATCTCCCTTTATGAATGTAAAATATGGGACTCGCTAAAAGATGTCATGTGCGTATAACAAAAATCAATAAAATTAAAAACTACAAATATATATACAGGGACTTGCAATTCTATTAAATCTTCCAAATAAGGAACTTATATCTTGCAAAATACACATGGCCTTATGATACATATACGCACAATATACGAACTTAAATGAAATTCTAGAATTATCGACTTCCGCCTTAAATATATTTCCTCATGATGAAAACTAAACTAAAATTCACCTAAATTTGGATATTAACTTTAGTCTTAGAAATGCTAAATGAAATAATTCATATAAAACTGTTTCTGACTTTGTTAACTGAAATATATTAACTTAAGGCCACACCAAATTGATGTCTTGTTCGACGCAATCGCCGCTCTGATTTTTGCCGATTTCATTTTTTTCTTCTTTTTTTTTTAATTCGGAAAAAATCATTTCCGGTCCGGTATCTTTCGTATATTTTGTTATCTGTAAACATTTCCGGTTCGTTTTTTCGATGTGAAGCCTTGTAATGAAATGTTTACATCCGGATTTTTTTTTATATCCCCTATAATGTAATACTGTTGGTATCTTGTAATAAATCAAAAGGATCATTCATAGGCAGATACAATATCTTAATTCTCATAAACAGTGTAGTAACATGTACAGTACAATTATTTACGGAAAAGGAAGAAAGAAAGTTTCATCAAAGTACGGGAAATTCTGGGACAAAAACAGAATGGGGCACAAGAAGACAACACAGACCCCTACAAAAACTGGGTGAATTCGGGTGCTTCAGAAATGTTAGCAGTTCCTGTTTCTTGAATTTCCTGGATTGCACTTTGGCAAAGATCAGGAACAATAGTACCACATATACTGTGTATGACATCCCCTGATCACTACTGAGCATACTATCAATTAAAATTATTGACATTTACTGTTTATAGCAATGTACTGTCTGCTGTATTAATCATAATTGTTATATTTATGTAACTGTCCCCTGTGGAACCATGATTGGATTAATACATATTTGATTTGATTTTTGATTTTTGTACAACACC
>MJUT01056352.1:260640-273017 GCA_002080005.1 Gigantidas platifrons
AACCTATAACATGAAAGACAAGAAAGCATTCATTATATTTTTAAATGATGCTTCAGATCAACAACTATCGTGCATTTTGAAGATCTTGACCAAAGAACAATTACAAACAATCATTGAAATTATTTACAATGTTCTTCATGGTGTGTGCACCATTTCGGATATCAATAAAAGCATCCTAACGAAACACAAGAAGCTCATACGCAAAATTGTTTCCAGAAGATCAACACTGACGGAGAGAAAGAAATTATTATTTAAATCAAGAAAAATACTACCAATATTTTTCAAGCCTACATCAATTATGTCTCGTAAATTAATATTAATTCCCAAGTTACGATATGAGACAATGATTAAAAATGAAGAATCTAAACCTGAAAAACTGGAAGATAAATCAAACACAGTAGAACAAAATGAAAAGTTAATTAAAAAGGAAGAATTAAATAAAAAGAAAAAACACAGTAGAACAAAAAGAGTTGCAAGCCAATGAGGATTCACAAATATTAAAGGAGACTAAATCAATTCAAGACGGGGAAGTACAGAATAGGAATAGACGCTAGAAAAATATACACACCAGTCGACGTGAAAACTTGGAGAATAATTTAATTGAACAAGAGGGTGATGTAAAAATCAATGAGACCGAAAAACAGAAACCGGACCCAATTATGGATAAAATACAGACTGAAAAAAGGATCAAGGTGAAAAGTAGGAAAGGTAGAATTCAAAAGGGAAGTGGTAAATCATATGTAAAGATGTCACCGTTACAGTTTACAAATGAAGAAAAACTTACCTTGAAAAATAAATGGTTATCCTTTCCTATATAGTAATCCGTAATGCACCATCCATCACTTTCTCAGTCCTTGAACACCCAACTGTAAAAAAAAGCATGACGTCTTCAGATTGAGATATAAATACTGAGTGTCTTACAAGATCATCAGTTTATGTTTTGAACTTCAACATGGCCCAAGCCTTTATCAACTATACAATAGATACAAATGAAATTGATAATCTAAGAAGGAAACTTAGCGAAGACGAATTGAATTACTCTGATGATCAACTTTTAGTTCAAACTGCCATTGAAGCTGAAAACAGAATCAACCATAAGCGAAAATCAACAATCTGTAATGATGTAGAAAATAAAAAACCGAAAACAGAAAAAATCGTGTGTGATTTTTGTGATAAAGATTTTAAACATCAAAGAACATTAAATCGTCATCTAAAAATTCATTTTGCTCCTTCTAATCTGTGTAAACAATGCGGGAAATCTTTCACTAGAAAATACAATTTGAAAAGACACGAAAAAAATGTGATGGTAAAAAAAAAAGAAATGTCCACCCAGTGTAGAAAACAACAAACTAACCTGTAAGCATTGCGGAATAGCATTTGATGATGTCGATCTTCTACTGCAACATGTCGCCACCAATCATCCATTGAATCAAACAGGTGGAGACTTGCAGCCTGTTCCACCAGCGACAGAACCAAAAAAGACAGACCGTTTTAAATTCAAGAAAAGTGCAATTAATAATCATGTGAATAGAGAGGATATTATCCCCGACGGAGACGAAAAGTATGACTTGATACAATTTTTTGCTAATGTGAAGAATGACGTCGAAAACGAATTGAACATACACCGTACAAAACATCGAAACATTAAATGGTACGTCAACGCAAGAGTTGAAATGATTCGTGACGTTGAAGGTGAACAGAAAGAAAAAGCTCATCCGCATTTTCGTAGTAAAACTTACATTTCCTTAGCAGATGAAAATAACGACCACAATTTAAATGAAGCCTTTCAAAGTCTCTTTAAAACCATGGAAGAGTTTATAAACAAAGGTTCAAATTGGATTTTAAATAAAGTAGTCTGTCTGGAAGTATATACGGTATCATACTTTCCTATAGCAGGTTCCAGTTACATGGAATTACCGCATAAAACAACGCAAATCAAATACATCATTACAAGGAATACGAAAACGAACTGAACATGAAAGATATAGGATATCCCGTTTCCCTTGCAAAAATGGACAAGTTTGAAAAACAGAACAAAATATCTATCAATGTCTTTGGATTTGAAGGATGGGAAGTATTTCCACTATATCTCACCAAACAACCAAATTGACATAGAGAAGTAGACTTACTGTACCTTTCCAAGGAAGATAACACTCATTACTGTTGGAATAAAAACTTGGACCATTTTCTCGGGTCCACTACAAGATTCAACAACAGACGTTTCTATTGTAGAAGATGCTTACACGGATTTGTCAGACAAGATTGATTGAATGAACATAGAATGCACTGTAACAAGTTTGATTTTCAGAAAGTTTCTTACCCAGAAGAAGGAAAAAATGATATCCTGGAATACAAAGACTTTGATAAAATGATTAGAGTGCCTTTTGTCATCTATGCCGACTTCGAATGCTTTACCAAACAGATAGATGCATGTCTTCCAGATCCTGGATTTTCATCGACTACACATACAACTAAATTCGAAGCTTGTGGGTATTCTTATGTGGTGGTCAGTTCTAACGATAAATATTCGAAACCTCCCGTCGTTTACAGAAGAGATGATGCTGTGAAACATTTTTTGAAAATATGTTTCAGGAGGAGGAATACATTGAAGACATATTAAGAGACCCAGAGGAATTGGAATTGAATGAAGAAACAGAAAAGCAGTTCAAAGCTGCAACCAACTGTTATATTTGTCAACGACCCTTTACAGATAAACTAATTAAAGTGAGAGATCACGATCACCTAGGGGTAAATGAAGATTCTACATTACCAAACAACAGTAATTACAGAGGAGCAGCCTGTCAGAGATGTAACTTAAATCTACAGTATCCCAACTTCATCCCCGTTTATTTTCACAACTTGCGCAATTTCGATGCACATCTACTTCTCACTGAAGTTGGAAGTTAACATGCATCCCCAACAACATGGAGAAGTATATTTCTTTCTCAGTTGGTAAACTAAGATTTATGGATAGTTATCAGTGCATGAGTAGCTCACTGGATACATTAGTGGAGAATTTAGCCACAGATGGGTTGAAACATTTTAAACAATTTCGTAAAGCTTTCCCAGATGATTCTGAGTATTGTTACGACTATGTGGATTGTGTCGAAAAATTCGAAGAACGAGAATTACCCCCGAAAGAGGCTTTTTACAATTCTGTAACCAAAGAGCATACTTCATCAGAAAAATACGACCACGCTAAAAAAGTATGGAATACTTTTAACATGAAAAATTTGGGTGAGTTCCACGACCTGTATGTTCTGACAGATGTTTTATTATTGGCAGACGTTTTTGAACGATTTAGAGACATGACCTTAGAATATTATACTCTGGATGCTAGTCATTTTTTTACCAGTCCCGGTCTGGCATGGCAAGCAGCTTTGAAAATGAGTGGAGTGTGTCTGGATTTGATTACAGACCCATTGATGTATAACATGGTCGAATTGGGAATTCGAGGAGGAATTAGCATGATCACCAACAAATACAGTAGCGCCAATCATAAATATTTGGATGATTATGATGAAACTACAGAGAAAACACATATCATATATGATGATGCCGTAAATTTATACGGATTTGCAATGAAGCAACCATTACCATATGGATTCATACATTTTTTGACGGATGAGGAAATTCAAAATTTTGATCTACGAAAAGTTGTTTCAGATTCAAAAGAGGGATATATTTTAGAAGTGGATTTAGAATATCCGGCATACCTCCATGACGTTCATAATTGTTATCCCTTAGCACCGGAACATCAACTCATTCAAGACGAAGATCTCTCACCCTACAGCAAAAGTCTGTGGAAGAAACTCAATGGTGAAAATCAGTCAAGAGTTAAGACAAAAAAAATAATTCCAAATTTGAAAGACAAGAAGAATTACGTGGTTCACTACAGAAATTTACAACTCTACATAGAACTGGGTATGACAATCACCAAAATACACAGAATCTTAGGATTTCATCAAAAGGCTTGGTTGAAAATCTACATTGACTTCAACTCAAACATGAGAAAGCATGCTAAAAACGACTTCGAAAATGATTTTTTCAAGTTAATGTGTATCAGGTATGATATTTCTTAAGTATGATATCATATACAAAATTGACTAACCTAATTAGATTGGTCCAGAAATGTTTCATTTTACAATGTCACATTTTCTCTTTTGTATTATCATTCACGTTGAGTATTATTATTCAATTTACCATAGTTAGAAATAATCGACTATATAGACAATTACATCTGCCCAAAGCTAAATATCACTCGTAATCATTTCACCCAGGGAATCGTTGATAATACTTTAATTAGTTTCACATAGATGTAGATAACATCTTTTTGTTTTGTCATTTATTAAAATTTAACCATAAGAATGTTTCAAAATGGGTGATTTTAAAAATATATTTTCAAATTTACTATTTGAAATATCAACATATCTATCCAAGTTGTGAAACGGTACCGTAAATATATGATAATATCATATGATACAATATTAATATATCATTAAGTTTATTGATATATATATAATTTTTCAGTGTATATGGTAAATTTTTGGAAAACTACGTGAAAGAATGTCAATGTTTCTTATCCATTCGGAGGAAAAGCTGAAAAGTGTGTGGCCAAGCCATCCTTTCAACGATGCCAAATTTTCAACGAAGATCTGGCTGGGGTTGAGAACAAACAAGTGAACCTTTTACTGAACAAACCCATCTATGTTGGACAAGCCATTCTGGATATTTCTAAATGGCTCATGTACCACTTCCACTACAAGGTGATGAAACCCAAATATGGAGACAAGATAAAGTTGTTATTTACCGATACAGGTATGTTTCCTTTAATTCTTGATTTTATAATGTGATTTTAAATTTTTGATTTTTATAGCTTAACAATTTTTTTAATTTTTAGATTTAATTTTAGAATTGTTAAACAGTTGCTTGATATTTTTTTTTATCTATAATTCTAGATTCTCTGTGCTACGAAATCGAAACAGAAGACGTGTATGAAGACATGAAAAGTATGCTAGAATTACTGGATACGTCTAACTTCCCCAGGGCACACGAACTCTTCTCTGACAAAAATAAGAAAGTCCCCGGCAAATTTAAAGACGAACTCGGAGGTAACTAGATAGATTGTGACTCAAAAGCAAAAACCGTTAATTTTGGTGTGATCAAATTATTAAAATGCACATACCACTTTGTGTAACAAGAAATTAAATTACACCGGAACGCGATGACGTAATTCTGTTTCACATAGATGTAGATTTCAGTTAGTATTATAGAATGAATAAATTTCACATGAACCCGTAAATGAAATTGATAATTTGAAAATAAATTTGTACATGTATTTCATCAGATATTGGCAACAGAATACCGAAGGAACAAGGGATGGGTACACAAAAACAACTGAGCACACAGAGAAAAAAAATCACATTGATAAGACGACACAAAAACATAAGCACTTACAGTATGAATGTCCTGCTCGTTATCATTTTTTGCAGGTACCCCAATAAAGGAAGTGGTTGGTCTTCGCCCAAAAATGTACAGTTTAACCTACGACATAATGAGAAAAGATGCTGTGGGAGATGAAATAATACACACGGAAGAAAAGAAAGTGGCAAAGGGAATAGCGAAATGTGAAATTAAAAAAACATTGCGTCATGAAATGTAAAAAAACTGTTTATTGGAGGAAACCACCACCATGAATTCCATGAGGTCTATTCGAAGTAGAAATCACGAACTTTACATTGTCTTATTGAACAAAAAAGGACTGTGTAGTTTCGACGACAAGCGATACTGGATAAATCCTGTGGAAAGTTACGCCTTTGGACATTATAAAATTAATTTGTAACACATAACCATTACATATATTGTTTTAATAAAAATGTACAATTGATATATTTTTTTCTTACTTACAATGATGATGAGAACAGTTATCTCCCCAATATAAAAATCCAAACTGAAAATGACCACTAAAATATGAGTTCAATGTTGCAATTTTTCATCTACTTCACATACTGAAATGGAATATTGTTTTAGTAACACGGAAGTATGTAATTTGTGAAGATTTTTCAGCTGTAGTTCGAGTTTAAACATCTAACAAAAATGATAAAGAATACATGCATAGAAGTATGTACTTTGTGAAGATTTTCAGGTTCACACATTTAAAATAAAATGATAAACAATACACATATGTTCGTTGCGAAGATTTTCCGGCTAGTCTACGTTCATACTTTAAAATTTATGAAATACAAAATCTGATATACCGAATGAATACACATATATAAAGACAATGGAATTAATCCCGGAATACTGGAGTATACAGATATTCTACCAAATCCTGCGGAATTATTGTGTTTTCATTCTTAACCGGTGATATATCCTCATACACCACGGTTGGTTTCTTTACGGTATCATGGTTCACATCCTCACTATATGGTCTCTTTACCGGTTGAATGGTATGTAGTGGTATTGTTTCCACAACATACGATGGTCTAGGTGATGCCGGTTTTTTGAAGACATCAGCAGGTGGTGTTGGTGGACGAGTCTGCCCATTTTCAACACAACATTGGATTGCTATCAAAATAAAAAATGTAAAATGATATAATTTTACGGCAAATGTTATATATAAAAAAAAATAATAATAAAAAAAATACAAAAAAAAATACAAAAAAAAATACAAAATAAAAAATGTAAAATGATATAATTTTACGGCAATTGTTATATAAAAAAAAAATAAAAAACAAAAAAACGATCAAACAAAAAAACAAAAACTCGGATAGAACGTAGAAAATATAAGTGATTAAGAATCTTGTTTGATTTTCATTAAAACCTATTTTCACTCGCGATTCAGTTCGACTAAATGAATATATCTTATCTGCATAAAACAAGTTTTCAAGGCGTTCAAATTGGTTCTCATTGTAAGCAAGACATCCAGTTCATCCATGCCAAGTCCAATATGACCAGTTTTTCCCGGCCTATTGTCATACAAATCTATGTAAAAGAAATCACGATTTTTTCTGAAAACCAGCGCCTAATGTCGCCCAAACTTTGTGCGAAACTCTGTCTCGCCTTTAAAGTTAACTTTTTGTTGAAAGATGAAGTTTTCTGAATCCATTTTTGAAGATATGGTGGTGAAATCGTAAGGTGCCCTTATTTTATATTATGAAAGTCCGCTCAAAATTTTGGTTCAATCCCTCGTCGACTTCTGTCTCTCCATTCGATGCAGATAATCTACACCTCCACCATTTTCAAACCATCCATGACAGTGTTAAGGATTTGTGAGAAAATAAGTCCACACAGTTTGATTACAATTATGAAATAGGGTGGAAAAACTATGAATGCGAATGTAGAAGAAATGTGATAAAAAATCCACTTTTACTATAAATGAAACTCTACAGGTTTGAAATGTACACCAAACTTATTCATTTTAGAAGTTAGAAAGTTTTTTTTTTATATATATCGTTTTTGCTTTCTATGGATCGAAAGTAAAAAGTATTAACTATATTAAAAGCCATTTCTAGATTAAAACATAAATATTCAATATTTTACAAATTCTTTAAATTTTTAGAAGAGACTTAGTAAATTGATGTGTATTGCATAACGATTGACAGTTGACACACCCCTTTCGTTCACGTACAATAATACTGAATGAAAATGATGTCGTTTCTACATTGGAACCACCAAAATCCTTCAAGTAATTTATATTAAAACATATTTTTCCTCTCTACAGCCATTTTTAATGTTCAGATATATTATTTTTTCGCGTATTGAACTTCAAACACTGGTACCCTACCACATACTATTTTTGCTGACTTAATAAACCAGTTCATTTATTAAATTTTTTAATTTAATATTATTTAACAACGTATCAAAAAGAAAAATCAGTAATATTTTTCATATATAAAACTTATGTTAAAAAAGAAAAAAATTATTTTGACAAAAAAGTAAACAACATAGAAATTATGTAATATTTGTTGACATTTGATTTGGTGGGAAAGATGGCCTGTAAATTTTCTGTTGCACTGCTCTTGTTTTTGTTGTTTTGCATATATTCAGCTACAATTAGTCCTACCAAATAGTTTTAGCTGAATGATAAAACATGTGAAGAAAGTGCAAACCCACTAACATATGAGATTCGGTGCTTAGACTGCTTGTTCAAAGGATCGGGAATGTACGAGATCGATAGCTAAAAATGAACAAGGTGGAGACTTTAACAATGAAACGGCTCGCAACTTCCGTCTTATCTGTCGTTCCAGGACATGATTCAAAATTGAACACTATATTAATTGAAAGTGGCAGTATGAAGATTTGTAATTTCATCAAAGCACCACTTTGAGTTGAAGAACGAATTGAAGGCATACCATGTGTAAGTTTACCATGCTGTCGGGTATAACGGATTGACTTGTTGTACACCGTGTTTCTAATAGTTTTATGGTTGACTACTTTGCTTTTAAGGTCTACTTACAAAATCTGCAGTGATTCCTAAAATTTTATGTTCGAAGTCACCAACCCCATTTAGCTTAGGCAGTCGATAAACATCCGCAAACAAATACCGAAGGAATAATCTAGAAAATCATAGGTCTAAAACATGACGATACAGAGAGTACACTAAAAGAGACAATATAAATAATAACCAGGACAAAACAAACAAAACTGAACATGAATTCCACAATAAAGAACAAGTTAGCACACTTTCAAAGCACAGAGATCATAATCAGGTGTTCTGAGAGGGTAAGCATGATATGCTCCGCGTGTAGCACCCGTCACACTGCAAGTAGAATGTTGGGTACTTCATTTGTGAGATAGAAGTAATTTGCTCTGTTGAGAAAGTCACTGTATACATTACAGGCACAACAGTAGCAAATAATTAGAGACATTAATACAACAGAAGAATAAAATATGACCTAAATGACTAATTTTTCAAACTAAAATTAAAAAAATATATATATGTCAGTTGAGTCTATATGTTTGAAAAAATATATTAATGCACATGTATTACATATTTTTAATCGATACTTATTTTGTTTATGTACAGGATAGGCTGACAACTGATAGATTAACGACCACAAAGGAACAACTTGATGAAATTACTACAAAAGGAGAGAAGGTATGAATCGTACACATATTACACATAAATCTAACAAAATAAAGTTATTTCAATTAATAATACATAAGTATACAATTTTATGAAAAACAAATGTTAAGGGATGTACTTCCTCTAAAATGTTCCTCTTATATTTTGATGCTACATAACATGAACAGACTTGGTGACAGCAATGTGGTATCTGCATCTCACACAGCTCCATGTACATCATTTTCAATTCTATAATGAAATTATGATAAAGGATACCTTTATTGATATAACATTTATAATTTGAGGTGTTACAAATCTAATACATTAAGGTTTTTAAGTTTGAGTGAAATAATTATCAAATATAATTTTTCTCATTTGTTTCAGAATGTAAAAGTGACACCCTGGATCATCAGCACAGTTACAGTTATAGCAGGTGCAACATTTAACATATATATTGTTATTTCTCATCTTATATTTATCATGATAGTTATTTTATCTGTTAATTTATTAATTTTGCTGTTTTTCTTTTTCTAAATATTTCGACAAAATACCAAAGAAAAGAATTATGAAAAGTTGTCGATAATAGATTACTAAAAAATAGATTAGTAAGATTTAGAAAAAAAAATTATCCTTCCACAATGTTATGATTCCACACTATCAGATTGGAAAATTCTAAATTAAAACTGATTGTCATGCTTTAGCTGAAATACTTCTGAAAGTGACGTTAAACAACAATCAATCAATCAAACTATATCATTACATTATGTATTGAAATTTTGGAACTATTATGTTCTGAAACTGAATATGGTGAATAAAATAATGAATATAATTGTTTGTTTTTTTTTAGTTGTTGTAGGTTTACTTGTCTTCGTTGGATATATACTTTGTAAAAGGAGGGCGGGTGGTGGTTGAATAAATGACATCGAGCTTCAGTCAGTTCATTACGACTTTCATAGTAAAAAATCATAAAAAATATATATGAGTGAAATTTATAAGGCAATCCAGAAATATAGCATCAGTTTAATCATTCCTTTACAGTTTTGTGTACACTTATAGTTGTTACATGTATACTCGTTTAGGGAAAAAAAGGAAGAAATTCAACCACAGTAACAAATTAAGAGTCTGGAGAGATTGTTTTGTTTGAACAAACACCCCGGGAATTCATGCATAACATGACGAGATTTTAATTGTTTTTTATAGAAAATATGGAAGTTGCCTAAATTTCGATGACAGCAATAATATATCGAATTTATCAGTTTGTATTGGTGATACATGGAATATTACAAGATCCAGTACATGTACATCCACCACCACAACCCCATCATCCTATACCTGTACAACCACTAGCACTTCATCCCGCACCATTTTTTTTTCAAGACAAGATCTTTATTCTCATAAACCATAACAGAACAATGGTACAGAGAAAAACATCATTCAAATACATTTCACATATTATACACAGTACACATGACAAGATGGATTCACATTAGGAAGAGATTTAATATAAAAGGTGCTAGAGAGATAGGCGATTAACCAGGACGACCTACTGTTATATCAATAACTCTGATAAATTTACAAAGGTTTCGCAAAACAGACCTGTTTTTGTTCTGAAATAACATGCCAAATTTTAAAACATTAACTCTACCAAGAAATTTTGTTTTCAGGTATAATTTTCTATCATTATGTAATTGTCTACATTGGAGAATATAATGAAACTCATCACCAATCTCTGTCGTTTGACAGATATGACAAATTCTATCAGAACGATCGACATTTTGCCATCTACCTGTTTCAATTGGCAATCTATGATTACAAGTTCTGAATTTACATAATATTATTCTATCTTTATCGGATAAAATATCTAAATACGTTTCGAATTCAAAATTCTCTTTGAACAATCTATAACAGATACCTTTTGAAGAATTGTCCATGTCAGATCTCCAGATGCTTTCTTATTTTTTAAATAGTTCACTGCTTTCATCATTTCCTCAGCTGTGCTATCACTATTCAATAGATCATTGTTACAATACAAATATTTGCAAAAATCACTAACAGAGTAGTTAGAAGTATAGTTCTTGTTCATTAAATCTTTAAAGTAAGCAGACCAATCCTGTGGGGAAATACTTGTATTTTGGTCTTCACTTTTTTCTTTGAGGGAGTTTAAAATTTTCCAAAATTCAGTGGGATTTTTTTCTGAAGCATCTACTTAATGTTAGATAATAAAGAAATATTGCTGAAAATGAATATGTAAACAGAAAAAAGGGTGGTGGTGTATTTTCGTGGCACGAGTGTCTGTGATGGGGTCATGAATTTCCATTTGTTAAATATATTTATATATCATGATGTCATATTCTGACAAGTCCATACAGCTTTTTTTTATTGCCAAGACAAATCCTTTTATATTCATGTTAAAATTAATAATAAGGTGCACAATTGCTGAGTTGGCGTTAAACAACGATAACTCAATCACTGAATATATCAAATTGGTGGGAGGGGATGCACGCTTCTATTTTGATGTTATAGTTTTATGATAAGGTGCAAAATTGATCTATGTTTGTTTATTTTAAACTAATTATATGAATAGGTCAACAATAACTAAAACATATATTTATGTTCTAAATTCACATTGGTCAAACGAACATAAATCATGTATATGCTAAACTGTGTTATTCTTTGTACAGTACACAACACAGAATACAAACAATTAGTGTACTTTTTTCTCTCTCTCATTTTTGGTTCATTTTAAATACAAAGGAATTGTAATAAGTACTTAAAGATAAAGTGACCATTATATAAATATTGATGTACATTCTTTTAATTTTAAGTCCATCAATCGCCTGTACCTCCCTAAAACAGTTTTAACATAGAAAAGGTCCTTTGGTTTGTATTCTGGTCCACTGAGGACTGAACTAAATATCTGCAAGTATACATACAATCATATTACAGTATTGTAAATATTGTGAACAGAAATAACAAAAACAAAAATAACAATCTGTTTTTAAATTAAACTTTCTGTGTCAACCGCTGTGTGTGTTACTGGCCACTGTTCAATCCTCGATAGCTTAAATCTCGCATAGAATGTTTTTAAATATTGACCGCCAAAACCGGTTTACTTCCATTGTATTAATAATCCAATAGGAAAATCTCTATACAAAAATCATTACTCAAACCGCATATCGATACTAGTACATGAATGGATACTTTGAATATATGACTGGGTAAATGGTTCCCATATTGAGGGCATATATAAAAATGGGGGTGTTTTAAAACTCCAGCGGCACCACCGTAAGCAATTGCACCGTAGGTTAAC
>MJUT01056352.1:290356-306369 GCA_002080005.1 Gigantidas platifrons
TAAAGTCACAATTCAATTGGCTTAGTGGTTTCTAACAAGAAGATTTTTAAAATTTCGATCAATCAGAACACATTATGGGCCCTGGCAGCCATGTTGGATATCTGATCAGCGCCAAAAACAAAAATCTTGTATATGACCATCTAATGAACATTTCTGCCAAGTTTGGTTCAAATCTGTTTCGTGGTTTCAGAAAAAAAGATGAAAATATGAAATTCCCATACCGGGGTCCAATGTTAAACTAAGTCGAGTCATGGCAGCCATCTTGAATTTCCGATCAGCAAATGATTCACAGGTTTAGTACAGGATCACCCAATGATCATTCCTGTAAAGTCACAATTCAATTGGCTTAGTGGTTTCTAACAAGAAGATTTTTAAAATTTCGACCAATCAGAACACATTATGAGCTCTGGCAGCCATGTTGGATTTCTGATCAGCGCCAAAAACAAAAATCTTGTATATGACCATCTAATGAACATTTCTGCCAAGTTTGGTTCAAATCTGTTGCGTGGTTTCAGAATAAAAGATGAAAATGTGAAATTCCCATAGTGTCCAATGTTAAACTAAGTCGAGTCATGGCGGCCATCTTGAATCTCCGATCGCCAAACGATTCACAAGTTTAGTACAGGACCACCCAATGATCATTCCTGCAAAGTCACAATTCAATTGGTTTAGTGGTTTCTGACGAGAAGATTTTCAAAGTTTCAACCAATCAGAACATATTATTGGCCCTGGCAGCCATGTTGAATTTCCCATCTACACCAAAAACACAAATCTGGTTGAGGACCATCCAATGAACATCTATGGCAAGTTTGGTTGAAATCTGTTCAGCGGTTTCAGAGAAGAAGAGTTAAATGTGAAAAGCTAACGGACGGATGGACGGACGGACGGACGGACGGACGGACGGACGACGGACGCTTACCCATGACAAAAGCTCACATGGCCTTTGGCCAGGTGAGCTAAAAAAGGATATGCGACTTAGGCTATTTGCAGAATATAATATTTGCCTAGCCTAGGAACTTTAGGTTTCCGAGGAAACAAATTGGCGGCAGTCTTATCCATCTTCTGAAAAATCAGGGGCAGGTAACGCAACTTCGTCACCAGTGTAAATTCATGCTCTCTCAGCGTATCCGGGTTTACAGCCACCTAAATGAACTTATCGTGAACCATTGACGTAAGTATGTATTAAGGAGACATCCTCATATTACCACAGACACTAACACTGCAGTAAACTGAAATTTGTTAAAAATGGGGTGCATGACCAACGCTAGTCCGAGATTAGACCAACGCATGTGTTTTCTCACAATCTCACGCCTTCTGAAAACATGTTCTGTCTGTATCTCCATCCTATGGATATTATGGATCTTTAACTACATATAACAGTAAGAGTTTATCATTATTTTTGCAGATTTGAACAAGAAAATATGACTAAATATGCATAGTTGCCAACCTCCAGCAATGAGAAATCATGTCATGTCATGAGATGCCAAAAAGCTAGATACGATAACGTAACCCTCATTCCGCTTGTGCTCCATTTAGGGTTACGAATCGATCTCATTCAACGTATGGGAGCAAATTAAAATTTTCGTTCCGTGAATATTTCAACTTTCTTTTTGCATATCTGGTCATATCTTATTATTCCCAACAATTTTTAAGTAATGGTGATACGAAATAAGTGTTACAATCCCTGTTTCTATCTTCAAGACCGGTTTCGTATTTGAAAATTGTTACTTGTCTGCCATAACACCTTACGTAGACGCTCGCGATGGGCGGAGCCTATCCATATATGCCAAATATGGAAAACTGTTACTACGTTTTACTATAAAATTGATCCAAATAAAGATATCTCAAAAACGAGGCAAGTGCGCGTGAACTAGCAACTTGTAAACAAAATGTCGGACAGAAAGAAGATTTTATACATTCAAATTTTCAGATGGATATAAGTCTACCATGGATTGCTGCAGCGATTATTTAACACCTCAAGGTTTACCTAATTATATTTATCTTTCACCCCCGTTAATTTTTCCAACCACTTACAACGGAATTAGGACAAAAAACCGCCCGGTGTGAATCACTCCGGGCACTGCTCCCATACGTTGAATGGGATCGATTCGTAACCCTAAATGGAGCACAAGCGGAATGAGGGTTACGTTATCGTATCTACCAAAAAGCGTGTAAAAACGCGTGACAAGCTTTTTTTATCTGTAATCATACAATTTGATGATTTTGTGTTGTCTTTATGCCATTACCCACATATCCTTTGTTTTTTCACCAATTTAAGTCTTTCAAATAAAACACATTATTACTGTAAACTTTTATTATACTGTACAGTTGCCTTTTTGGCTGATTGCAATACCTCAGCACTTGGTACATATTCATAACAATGGTGATTTTGATTAAATTTGCATGATAGCTTTAATGATCTTATCATTAAGAGTACTGTTTGCACCTGGCAGGAATGATGAAATAGGTTTTGACTGGTTTTGGAAAGAAACAAGTTTCAAGTGATTCTGTGTTTTAGCATGTCTGATTACATCACTTTTGGCAGAAGATCCAATGTAAATACATGTATGTGAGTTACAAAGGGTGCAAAACGCATTACTCGGCCCTCGGTCGCTTCTTTTCATCCACTTAAACTCTGATTCCCAATCTTTTTGATAGGTACAGAAATATCGTTTCCTTTTTGCATTAGGCTCAATGGATGAAGCTGCCGGTCCAGAAATTGACCTCTTCCTACCACTGGACATTTTCCCAAAATGATTTTGTTAAAGGGATCGTAAAAACTACTCACAGACTTACTTGACAGTTGCAAAAGAAGCTATTCACGAATCGCGACTTTGGCATTAACGATGATCGACAAAAATAAAGAGATGGAAAAATCCAGAGAATCGCGGTACAGCTAAAAACCGAAAATTTATTTTTGCGAAAATGCGTGTAATCCCGTGGAAAGCGTGTACCCGGCGTTTGAAGTAAACAGTGTGTGTAAACATGCAAAAAAGCGTGTGAGTTGGCAACTATGCATATGAAATCTTGCGAGGTGTACAACATGACTTTTAGTTTTAATGAATAATATTATAATAATAGTTTTATGTGATAAAGTTTGTCAGTGGTTTTCTCTGGGTCCTCTGGCATTAAACACCGAACAAATCTGCACTTGATCCACATGGAATTGCTCCCGGCCTCTAACTTTGCCCCACTGATTTTTTTATACCGTCAATGTATTACTCACTTAAAAATCAAAAGGAGGGATGCCATATATTAACCCTTCCTTGCTTCAACTCGTTCTATTTTTATTTATCTTCAATTTTCTCACCTTATTGCTTGTACAGATCTTTGTGAGTTCGAACCCTATTCATGGCTTGGTTTACTCGATGCAACATTATGTGATAAAGTTTGTCAGAGACTTGCGACAGGTCTGTGGTTTTCTCCGGGTCCTACGGTTTCCTCCATCAATAAAACTGACCGTCACAATATAACTGAAATATTGTTGAAAGTGGCATTAAACACCATTAATCAACCAA
Source organism: Gigantidas platifrons (assembly GCA_002080005.1). Taxonomy (NCBI): domain Eukaryota; kingdom Metazoa; phylum Mollusca; class Bivalvia; order Mytilida; family Modiolidae; genus Gigantidas; species Gigantidas platifrons. The sequence continues at coordinate 293,875 of MJUT01056352.1, forward strand.
TATAATTTAAAAAAACTTCATTGACTGACATTGTACAGTAATGTCTAACAATATTTTATATAGGCTCATGTCCAGTAAACTGACATTGTACAGTAATGTCTAACAATATTTTATATAGGCTCATGTCCAGTAAACTTTCAATGTATATCACCCCTAAATAGAGATAGGGATGGGAGACTATAGAAAATCAGATATCTTGGAAACACACTGTTTCTCTTGAAAAAAACCCAAAACAAGAGCAATCACAAAAATGTACTATGGTTGCATATTGCTGCTTTAGGCTACATGATGATTTGTTCATGATCTTATGATGAAAACTTGTTCATAATCACTTGTTCATGATCATATGATGAAAACTTGTTCATGATCTTAAGATAAAAACTTGTTCATGATCACTTGTTCATGATCTTATGATGAAAACTTGTTCATAATCACTTGTTCATGATCATATGATGAAAAGTTATTCATGATCATATGATGAAAAGTTATTCATGATCTTGTGATGAAAACTTGTTCATGATCATTTGTTCATGATCTTGTGATGAAAAGTTGTTCATGATCTGATGATGAAAACTTGTTCATGATCTTACAATGAAAAGTTGTTCATGATCTTATGATGAAAACTGTTCATGATCTTATGATGAAAACTTATTCATGATCATGATCACTTGTTCATGATCTTATGATGCAAAGTTGTTCATGATCTTATGATGAAAACTTGTTCACAGACATATCGAAATATGCCGGATCTTCGGACCTGACAGGTAAAAATCAAGCCGTTTCCGAAGATGTTTTCGGCATATCTGTTCGAAAGGCCGGTAAAAATTTGTTCTCAACTTCGGTCAGGGAAAAAAATGAAAGTCGATCTTTCTTGCAATAGCATGTTTATTTCTATAAATAAGCGTTTTCTGTGAATATAAACTAAACTTGACCTTTGCGTAATTCTAATCGAGTAACTTTCCTTAAAGAAATATAATTCACCCCAAGCATAGATCGGCATTCGATTAGATCAGTCTCTAAAATAAACCAAAACGATTATCATTTTCACTATTTGTATTTTGAAAATATGTTTCTTCAGATTGATAAAGTTCGTATTCTTCATTAAATATATTCTTAAAACCTAATTTCTTGGTACATTGTCATTTGTAAAAATAAATCGTAACTTAATGGTCCGACATGGTTAGGTACGAAAGATTCATGATTTGAGAAATACAATACCGACGAACCAGAAACCGAAAGATAAAATGTGTTCACATCTGAGCCGGCATATCTTTCAGAGTTATTGACAAACAATAACTTATTTACTTATGACCACATTAAAAATAACATTCTATAAAAATATTAAAAGTGTTCTTGTATTGGTAAACCATCATTTTCTTATCTTAGGTGGAAAAAAAAGCGGGGGGGGGTAATGAATTAATAATGTCTGGACAGAATTATTTTTCACAACAAATCATAATTTTTTTTTTTCCACAAAGACATTGATGATGATGATGATGATGATGATGAAGAGTTCATGATCTTAGGATGAAAAGTTGTTCATGATCTTATGATGAAAACCTGTTCATGATTTTATGATGAAAACTTGTTTATGATCGTATGATGAAAAGTTGTTCATGATCTTATGATTAAAACTTGTTCACGATCTTATGATGAAAACTTGTTCATGATCATACAATGTATGATGATCACTTTTTCACCTACTTGCCCGAAAGCCAAATTTAGAAAAATTTTCTCTATTTATTCAAACAAATTCTTTCATAATTTTCACTTGTCCAAATCCAGTTTTACTTGTCCCGGGCTTCGGGCAAGTGGGTTAGTGCGAAGACTGCTTTATCAGAAAAGGACTAACGAATGTGTTGTATTTATGTTCTCCTGCACTATGTTCATCGGAACATATATATTTCTTGTGTTATTCAATACAGAGACAAATTAAAGACACATGATAAACTTTTTTTTTATTGAGTTTTAATATCAGTATTGAGTAACAAGGTCTGATACAAAATGTCATATTATATAATGTTTTGTTCCTTTTGACCAAATTTGAAAAACTGTCTTATCTATTATGTAAAGAAGTATATTATATTTGATTCAGCTATCAGACAGGGTATATGTGACATTTCAGGTTCTATATGTATGTATACCCTGTCTGATAGCTGAATAACAGATATATTATGGATTTAACCAATTGTTTTTGTTCAAATACAGAATACAAGCGTATTAAATATATTTGTGTCTTTTATATTCTTTTTTCGTATTATAAAATGTTCAATTCCGTATACGTACATTTTTGTACCTCTGACATTCTTTCATTTCATGTATGAGGTGTCTCATCAAGGAAAATCCTGTACTAAATTTTTAAATCAACACAATTTCATATGCAGTAAATTTTATAAACTTTATAAATACAGTGGAACTTGTGCAATCCGACACCTGAGTTTTCCGACATCCTATGACATCCGACAAAAAATTATGGTTCCAAAGAAGTGTTGTTAACATAAATAAAACTTGAGTATTCCGACATCCTGTACAATCCAACACATTTCCCTGGTCCCTTGGTATGTCGGATTAGACAGGTTCCACTGTATAGCATTAATATATCACATACATGTAACAAAGCAACAGGTTTGTGAAACAATTTCACAAATTTAAATGTTAGCAACATACACACAAGTCACAAAACCTTGGTGTGGCCCCATGACGTCAAACGTTTATTGTGATGGTCAAGTTTGCTATGTTACAGCCGTGGAACATAGGAGTTTGCTGAATCGATCAGGTATTTGTGGCGGAATTATCTGTTTAATTTCATTAAAATACATTTATTATTCCGTGTTATGCTATTGATTCACTGAAGCGTTTCTATTTTGTCAGCCATGTTATTGTTTTTTGGAGACTGAGATATATACCCCGTCTGTTTTCCGAATATATGCTGACATTCATGGTTGATGATCCAATGAAAAGTTTTGTAACAAACTAAATCCGTAATATATATACATTAAATTTAATCACTATTAATATTTTGAATTAACCTGTTGAACTAGTTATTAGTTTTTTCTGGACAACTGAAATACATGCCAAAATATATTTAAATACCCTAAAGTCATTAAAGCGCTATGCACTTCTTTACAACACGAAATATGTACATTTGTATATGCCCTAAGTGGGTCCTTTATTGGAAAATAAAATACTTATATCTTATCTCTAAATCAGTATTATCAGATCTTTTATAGCTATTCAACGTGACTGTTAAATTTTAAATGAAAAGTTAAAAAACAACTTTTTTATCCATTGCTGTGAGTGTAATCTACTTACAAGGTATTATTTATTACTTTGTATAAATTTAATTTTGACATGTATATTATAAGTATATTATGTTATTATCTATGGCTGTAAATGTATGTCAAAGATACTTATACATGTATAGCCGGTACATTTATTTTTTTCTCATAAATTTTTATTAAAATTGGAAGTGTGTTGGCTTTTTTTCTTTCTTTGTTTTTTGACGACTCACTAACGTTTTAATTACTTATATATATATATATATATATATATATATATAAGGATATAGTAAAAAGGTGTTCTAATTATATACATGTATATGTATTTAGTGAAAAGGTGTATCTGTCTTATATTCAGTATCTAAATTACCCAAAAATAATTTAATTTGATTTGAATACTGCAATATGATTGGCTAATCCGCCTGGAGAAAATTTTGGTTATATTCAATAACCTGGCGTCACCAACGTGTTCATCCGCCAACGACAAATTCAAATAATCACATGAAATAATCGTAATTAAAATCGAGGAATCATTAAATTTTGTTGTAAAAATTAAATTATAAGGAATATTTGAAATAGTTGAACAGGTTATACTTGCATAACCTGTATACTTGCATAACCTGGTTTTGGTCAGTTTATGATTTTCATAAACCGCTTCGCGTTTTATTAAGCGTAAACTGACCCAAACCAGGTTATATGGTATAGATTTGATTTGATTTGATTTTTGGTGTTTAAGGCCACTTTCAACAATATTTCAGCTATATCATGGCGACCAGTTTTAGTGGTGGAGGAAGACGGAGTACCCGGAGAGAACCACCGACCATGGGCAAGCAACTGGTAAACTTTAGCGGTTGCGAGTCGAGTGCACCCTTTTTTGTAATTTACAAAGCCGGGTGCGATCCCACGCCGTATTGGTGATAGGCTTGTATGAGTTGTTAGATCCAGCGACCTAATTCATTGAGCCACCCGGGCCCCTTTATATGGTATAACCTGTTCAACTATTTCAAATATTCCTTAAATAATCAATATTGAAAGACACAAATATAATATTGATTTTTGCACAAACAATAAATGAAGATCGTTAGCCTTGTTTTTGAAAAAGATAAGATAATTGTGGTAAAGTCTTTAAATAAACAAAGGTACCTGTATCTATATCTTTTTACAGGTAATAATTGTTGTAATCTTTTAGTTTTCTCATTACAGGTAAACTAACATACCAGGAACATGTTAGAAGGGGACACTGGAGTATAATATGATCTGACCAACAATAAGAAGAGCTTAATGATGTCAGTTTCATCTATTCTACCATATACTTGTGTTTATATTGGTAAGTTTTTGTATAATTGTTGACTTCACTTCTTTTTTTTTTTTTTTTTTTTTTTTTTTTTTTTTTTTTTCATGAAGAATTATTACTTTCCCAGTTGATAATAGCAGAGACATATACTGTATGTCTGATAATAGGACTAAGTACATGTACCCCATATGCATAGCCATTGAAAAAAAGTAATTGAACAGTATACCTTCATGATAGTAGCTTATCCAGACCCCTCCTAAGTAAGCATAATTAATTTGTATCAGGTTTTTCACTACATTTAGTTTCTGTTTAGTTTATTGAACAGAAACCAAATACAGTAAAAAACTTGAAAAAATATAATCTTCATTAACAAAAACAAAAATTCATGACTAAGCAGGCAATAAAAGAAGTGGTTGTAGCTCTTACTATTTCAGAGATATAAGAGGACAAAAAGAGGTACCAAACACACAATTTTAAAATTTTTATTTTTAGTCATACATGTATTTTAATTGCTCCCAAAACTTTAAATTATTTTGGTTTCCAATCTTTCAATTTTGAGCGTACCCAATGAACGTTATTCCAGAAACATGTTGTGCACACTAAATTTGATATCGACGTTTTTATCACTATCACTTGGTCGATACCTCTGCTGGTGAACTATTTATTAGTTCCCGAGGGTATCATCCGCCCAGTAGTCAGTATTCCGGCACTGACATAGTTTATTAGATATAGTTATTGCTGAAATTTACAGTTCTTAAATAATGTAATTATTAATAAAACTAAGGTTCTCCTCCCTCAGACATACATTTGTAGGTGACCTTAACCTATTTTAGCTATCCTGTTTAGGCCCTTTGGTTTTATTGCTCCCAAAATTTTAAATTATTTGTGTTTCCAATATTTCGATTTTGAGCGTACCTGATGAAGATTATTCCAGAAACGCGTCGTGTGTACTAAACTTGATATCTATCTACATTTTTATTAATGACTTTTGATATAATATAGGACCTTGATAAAATTATTTTTTTCAAAGCTGGTCTTGATTGAACATGTTAGGGGAGTCTGTAGTTAGTAACAACTGTCATATGTTAAGATGGGGGGACCTGTCAAGCACAATTTTTAAATAGAACCAACCAAAGACCCATTGACCTAATTGTTTTAGAGGAGATGTCAAAGGTATGAAAGTTTACAGACAGACAACGGATACCAAGTCATGGCAATAGCTCACATGACCTTTGGGTCAGATGAGTTAAAACTGTTGCGTTTACAGTTACAAATTGGGAAGACTAATTTTTCATAATAAATTCACATGAATAGATATTCACTATAAGTAATAAAATGGAACAGTCAACACCACAAAAAAACAATGCTGTTCTTTATCTTAGTCACAGTACTGTAGAATAACTTCATTAAAGCTCCCGTGGCTGAGATGCAAATTTTTTTTGGAAATTGCTGAGAAAAGCACAGGAAATAATAACATGAAAAAAAAAAAGCCACACAAGACCATCAGAACCGTTCCAAAGTTCAATCGAAAAATTGTAGAATCAGAGTAAAATTTGATATCCTTAACACACATACACATGTGTACACAATCTCTCTCTGTCTCTATTGTCTTTGTACATGCACTTCAATGAAAAATGGCCATGGTTAATAAAATATAAATGTACTATCCAATTTTAAAACTGACTGAATGGAGTAAGCTTCCTGTAAACATGCTATCAACACTCTGATAATTTAGTTATTTTTTTGTAGACGCAAAATGGAAAGACATCGCCTACAGCATTGCACAATGTGTAAGTTGTCACAGAAATAGAAAGAAGTTGATTGGTCATCTCCAGGACATGTGGACAATTACATCCAATCAAAACCATGTACTGCCATGTTTGTCAGTCAGGACTGGATTAGATTTATTCCTCAGGGTCATGAACTATCCACCAGGTTCAGAGATCATAATGTCGGCTATAAATATACCAGATATGGTGTATATAGTTCGACACCATGGTCTCAAGGTAATTTTAAAACTAATTTAAATTTGAATAAATGAATTTGTTTTGACAATTTACCAGCAGTATACCTATATATAGACAGAGATGAATATTTTCCCCTGATCAAAGGATATTCTCTATTCTGAGTAAAATACAAATGTATTTGTAAATAAAATGTGTTAAGCTTGTCCCTAAAGCTGCTACAAAATTAAAGTTATGGGGCAATATAATATAGGATTTCCTTGCTAATTAAAATGATAAGAAGAGAACCAGAGTAAATGTTGCAATTACTGATGGGTTATGGGGATAAAAGCACTATATCGACAATTAAGATTGTATTTTTTATAATCTGTTCAATATGAAAATTTGAGTTATGTTATGTTGTTATATATGGAAACTGCTGAATTCAGATCTTAGGAAACAAATCTGCAATGGTGGTTTTTATATGAATTAACCCATGCATGATGAGTGGAGAGTTTCCGAGCGTGTAAACCTGTGAGTTATTGACGATCGCATAACCATGAAATTAATTTAAGCAATAAATCATCATACAGTGCACTAAGCTGTACCAATAATTCCCAATGCATATTATCTTTGATTTGAATGCCTTGTTAAAGACTAATCGATCAATCAATGATACAATTTTTTTTCTGATTTTCAGGTTGTTCCATGGGACATTCATATAGAGACAACGTCAGTAAAATCTGATCAATTGGAATCTCTGATAAACGACAGAACGGTTGCCATTTTGATTGCTCATTTGTTCGGGAAATGGTGCAATATTGATGACATCATTGACACGGCTCGTCGAAAAAATATACAAGTAATCGAGGACTGTGCCGAATCTTTTTGTGGATTTGAAAAACTTGGACATCCTAATTGTGATATCTCACTGTTTAGCTTTGGCGTGATCAAGTATTACACGGCCTTTGGAGGAGCAATCGCTAAAGTAAAAAATGAATCTGTGTACAAGGCCATGTCTGATTTAGCATCGAAATATCCCGTTCAAACTCAGTTTAGTTATTTAAAGAAAATATTGAAATACACTTTTGTGTATATATTGTTAGATTGCCCATCCATTACACATCCTTTTATGTATGTTACAAGAACTTTTAACATTGATCACAAGAAAATCGTAATCAAGTTTTTACGAGGTTTTCCAGATCAGCTCATTGAAAGAATTCGACAACGGCCATCTTTGGCATTGCTTAAAACAATGATATATAGACTTTCAAGATTTGATCAGCGATATTTTGAAACAATTAATATTAAAGGAGATTATGTCAAGGAAAGGCTACCAGACACAGTGACACTAGTCGGATCACAGACAGAGATTAACAATTACTGGTTATTTCCAATTTTAGTGGTAAGACAATACATATATTAGAATGTCATATTGAGTTAGAGTAGAGGTGCCAAATGGGGGTTTCCAATTACAAAATATAAAAAATAAATTTGAATTATAGCGAAATGAGAATAATAAGATGTTTCAATGCACTGTGAATTAAAACATTTTGCTCTGATTTTTGGTCGTTGTTAGATTGACGTCTTCTGATTACCCCTTTGGTACTTTTATGTACATGAATTTTTGTACAAACATTGTGATTTGAAATGCACACCACGACATTAATGGACATTAAATTTTCCACAGCTTCAACAATTCATTTTTAAATGATCAGACCATTTATTATCAAAAGAAGTTCGATACAGGGTACACTGTAAGTCAAGACTCAAGGTGTTGATGTAATGAGAATATACAGTGAAACAGGTTTAAATCCAACCCTGAATAAAACAGAATCCTGTATGAAGCCGAACTTTTAATAAAGTGCCAATGTAGGAAATCCTTGTTAATATAACCTGCTTAAGCTGGTCCCAAGGAGGTTTGGTTAAACTAGTCCCAAGGAGGTTTGGTTAAACTGGTCCCAAGGAGGTTTGGTTAAACTGGTCCCAAGGAGGTTTGGTTAAACTGGTCCCAAGGAGGTTTGGTTAAACTGGTCCCAAGGAGGTTTGATTAAGCTGGTTCCAAGGAGGTTTGTTAAACTGGTCCCAAAGAGGTTTGGTTAAACTGGTCCCAAGGAGGTTTGGTTAAACTTGTCCCAAGGAGGTTTGGTTAAACTGGTCCCAAGGAGGTTTGGGTAAAGTAGTCCCAAGGAGGTTGGTTAAACTGTTCCCAAGGAGGTTTAGTTAAGCTGGTCCCAAGGAGGTTTGATTAAGACATGTTTCATTGTACACATCCATTGGAAAAGAATAAACAAGTTTTTGGTTTTATTCGTCATTATATTGGAGTGGAAATACTGCCGTGTACTCTCTGTTGGGGCCGTCATGGCCGTAATTGTTTGGCAGTTTGATTTACATCTGCCAAGTATTTAGATGCAAAGAGTGGCAATTACCGATTCAGTTTCTAGTTACGATCTTGCTCATGGTGATCGGTGAAGTGTGGTTGATGCAACTTTTTATGATAAAGTTTATCAGTGATTTGTTGGCGAATTTTTCTGGTGTCTCCACAAATAAAACAAATCACCATAATAAAACTGCAATATTGTTGAAAGTAGCATTAGAAATAAGCTAAATGTAGGAGGCTTTCATGTGTTGTCTTTGGTTCGCAATTTATCAAAATTTAAATAAGTGGTATGAAAATTTCAATAAATAACCAAAAAATTTATAACCGCATCGGTGGCATAAATCTAATGGTTAGCCTGCTCGCTTCAAGTGCGGTAGATCGTGGGCTCGAGTCAAACTAAAGACTATGCAATTTGTATTTGTTGCTTCTCCGCTAAGCACACAGCATTAAGGAGAAAGAGCAAAGACTGGTTGGCTCGGAATCAGAATAATGTGTCCGAGTGGGGCGACATGTCTACCCGCGGACTGTTGTTTCAGTGAGCTAGGACTATAAAAATCCAACTCAACGTAATGGTCTAAAGCAAAGCGAACCTCATCATCTCATTGATTGAAAATTAATTTGTTCTCGCCATGATATAGCTGAAAAATTGCTGAATTGGCATTAAATTACTTTTAAAAATGTAAGTGACGCTGTGTAAATATATTGTTCATTATACGTATGTCACATGTTTAGGTAGTTATGTCACTTGTTTATGTAGTTATGTCACATGTTTATGTATGTATATCACATATTTATGTAAGTATGTCACATGTTTATGTGGGTATATCATGTGTTTATGTAGGTATGTCACATGTTTAGGAAGTTATGTCAAATGTTTAGGTAGTTATGTCACTTGTTTATGTAAGTATGTCACATGTTTATGTGGGTATATCATGTGTTTATGTAGGTATGTCAAATGTTTAGGTAGTTATGTCACTTGTTTATGTAAGTATGTCACATGTTTATGTGGGTATATCATGTGTTTATGTAGGTATGTCACATGTTTAGGTAGGTATGTCAAATGTTTAGTTAGTTATGTCACTTGTTTATATAAGTATGTCATATGTTTATGTGGGTATATCATGTGTTTATGTAGGTACATTTGTATGTCACATGTTTATGTCACTTGTTTATGTAGTTATGTCACATGTTTATGTGGGTGTCACATGTTTATGTAAGTATGTCACATGTTTATGTAGGTATGTCACATGTTTATGAAGATATGTCGTGTTTATGTGGGTATGTCACATGTTTATGTAGGTATGTCACATGTTTATGTAAGTATGTCATGTATTTATGTAAGTATGTCACATGTTTATGTATGTATATCACATATTTATGTAAGTATGTCACATGTTTATGTATGTATATCACATATTTATGTAAGTATGTCACCTGTTTATGTAGATATATCACCTATTTATATTTATGTAAGTGTGTCACCTGTATATGTAGGTATATCACATGTTTATGTAGGTATGTCAATAACAATGTGTATGTAGGTATGTCACATGTTTATGTATGTCTTGTGTTTATGTAGGTATGTCACTGACACATTTTTTTAAAGTATGTCACATAGATATGTAGGAATTTTACCGACACATGTTTATGTAGGTATGTCACATGTTTATGTATGTATGTCACATGTTTATGTAGGTATGTCACATGTTTATGTAGGTATGTCACATGTTTATGTAGGTATGTCTTGTGTTTATGTCACGTTTCCTTTAATTTTGACTGAAAGATTCATTTCTGTTTCAGGACAGTCCAGACACATTTGTAAAAACCCTAAATGCTATGGGAATAGATGCTTATCGTGGAGCCACACAGCTGAATATTATTGAACCAGAAAAATGGAACTCCCATCTTGATTATTTCGCCCCTTTAGTAAAATATTATCCACATGAAGCCAGGTACCTGATAGATCATGTGGTTTATTTACCTGTCAATAAGTCTGTTCCATTTCATGTTTTGGATCAGATTTGTAAAGGTGTGCAAGCCGCAGAAAAATTAACCAAAAATGGACAAAGTGTTAATGTGCGTGTACATTCAAAATTATAAGAAAAATATTTGACATGAAGTTATGTTTAAGAAATGAATTATTATACACTAAGATAACTAGAAAACATATTAATCTGGAAAGGAAACAATCTCCATTGTTTTTACATGTATTTGTTAAACATTGCCATATATTTATTCTGTTTATAGGAAGAAAGTATTTTATATTCTATTTATAACAATAAATCTCAATTTTAATTGGTTGCAGTGCATGTCATAAGTCATGATTATTTTTTATGTTTTATATGTTAAAATAAAAGAATAATATTTTATATATGACTTCAATATAGTACACACAAAACTATTTGAGCGAGTGAGTGATTGTTGTTTGGCGCCAACTCAGCAAATTTTCAGCTATATCGTGGCTAGAACAAGTTAATTTTTAAAGAGATATTGATGAGGTCTGCTCTGTACTAGTCCAACACGCTTTTCTAGCTCACTGAAACAACAGTCAGTGGATAGACATTTCGCTCCACTCGGACACATTATTCTGATTCTGAGCTAACCAGTCTTTGCTCTTTCTCCTAAAACGCTGTGTGATTAGCAGAGAAGCAAGAAATACCAATTTTATATAGTAGTCTTTGGTTTCACCAGACTGGGGCTCGAACACACGATCTACAACACTCAAGGCGAGCACGCTACCCATTACACCACCGATGTGGTTCAAAACAATTTGATGATTTGAATTGGAAACTTAATCTGTAAATGAACATTTTCTTTAAGGTCATTGTGCTATTTTAGACACAATTATTTTCTTAATATGTATTCGTTGTTTGCTCACTTTGGTGTCTGATTCAGAATTGATGATGCCACAAATGATCCAACATGGCTGTTGTTACTATAAATAGATCATATGGGGTAAACACACATACAGAGCCATTTTTCCACCAAATGAGCTGAATTTTTTTAACAGTATGTAGTATCTCATTATGTAAGGGGTTTTACTGAAACATGATGTATTTTGATGAAAATTTGCAAATTACCGGTCAGCTGATTTTGAAAGAAAAAATTGAAAATATTCTCTTCTGTGCCGAGCCAAATTAAATCATACCTCCTTGCTGAGGTTGTTCTTGGGTGGTTCTATTCAAAGTTGAGTCTGACATCACCACCTTCCATCCAAGAGCCACAATATAACTGAAATATTGTTGAAACCAAACCAAATTGGATCCACTTTCAAACTTGTGTATGACACCCTTGTCCTCTATCTAAGATAGCTGCCTCTACTTACAAACTTGTGTATGACACCCTTGTCCTCTATCTAAGATAGCTGCTGCTACTTACAAACTTGTGTATGACACCCTTGTCCTCTATCTAAGATAGCTGCTGCTACTTACAAACTTGTGTATGACACCCTTGTCCTCTATCTAAGATAGCTGCTGCTACTTACAAACTTGTGTATGACACCCTTGTAATAACTCATATTTGTGGTCTTCAGCAGAAAAAATATGCCTCTGCCAATTTTCCCAATGGTCCAACTAGTAATAAAATATATAGAACAAACGT
>MJUT01056352.1:348048-362255 GCA_002080005.1 Gigantidas platifrons
CCTTATGTAATAAAACAGTAAAATAGAGCCTTATGTAATAAAACAGTAAAATAGAGCCTTATGTAATAAAACAGTAAAATAGAGCCTTATGTAATAAAACAGTAAAATAGAGCCTTATGTAATAAAGCAGTAAAATAGAGCCTTATGTAATAAAACAGTAAAATATAGCCTTATGTAATAAAAAGTAAAATAGAGCCTTATGTAATAAAACAGTAAAATAGAGCCTTATGTAATAAAAAGTAAAATAGAGCCTTATGTAATAAAACAGTAAAATAGAGCCTTATGTAATAAAACAGTAAAATAGAGCCTTATGTAATAAACCAGTAAAATAGAGCCTTATGTAATAAAACAGTAAAATAGAGCCTTATGTAATAAAACAGTAAAATGAGCCTTATGTAATAAAACAGTAAAATAGAGCCTTATGTAATAAAACAGTAAAATAGAGCCTTATGTAATAAAACAGTAAAATAGAGCCTTATGTAATAAAACATTAAAATAGAGCCTTATATAATAAAACAGTAAAATAGAGCCTTATGTAATAAAACAGTAAAATAGAGCCTTATGTAATAAAACAGTAAAATAGAGCCTTATGTAATAAAACAGTAAAATAGAGCCTTATGTAATAAAACATAAAATAGAGCCTTATGTAATAAAACAGTAAAATAGAGCCTTATGTAATAAAACAGTAAAATAGAGCCTTATGTAATAAAATATAAAATAGAGCCTTATGTAATAAAACAAAATATGGAATGTGGAAAGTATAATGAAATGTAAATATATCATACAAATTAATGATAATTAATATTTTTTATTGTTATATCTAGTAATATTCAAAAATGCTGTTCTTCCTGTCCTTTTTTCACTCATACATTGTTTAATGCAAAAGGTGTTTATACTCCTGAACCTCCATTATTTGTACTTAAATTTGCATTCAATCATTTAGAAACTTTATTGTAATAAGTATTCAAAAGTATAATAAAACATCTTAATGACTTGAATATAATTTCCTTTGAACATGTTGATAGGACAAAATTTCATGATAATCATACATGAAATTTTGTCTATAAATTATCTCCCTTTTAAAGACTAAATTTCATAGTGAATATCCAAACAGGGACAACATATCATGTGGAATATTGTCTCAACAGAGACAATTTTTCATAAACTAGGACTACATTTCATATTAAAAATCTATGAAATGTTGTCCTAATGGACATTATTTCATAGGACATTATTTTGCTTTACATGGGTAGACATGTCGCTCCACTCCGACACAGTACACCACCGATGCTGTTTAGTACATGTTTAATATTGTATAAAACTAGTACTGAGTATAGAAATAGAACAGTTTCTCTGTTACGCCTACAGTGTAAAACCTCTATGAAAGTGGCATCCTGATGATGTAGTCTGTCATGCATGACGTGGTTAATGGGATTTAAACCAAAGGCACATTAAGTAGGTCAGGACATGCTCTTAAATGTAAATGGCAACTTGTAACAGCTCATAATGATGTAATGGTTAGCGTGCTTGTCTTGAGTGCTGTAGATAGTGGTTAAGCGTGTTTGCCTCAAGTGTTGTAGATCGTGAGTTCGAGACCTGATGAGGCTGATCGGGTCAAGCCAAAGACTATCAAATTGGTATTTGTTGCTTCTCCGCTAAGCACACAGCATTAAAGATAAACAGCAAATGATGGTTGACTCGGAATCAGGATAATGTGTCCGAGTGGGACGACATGCATGTCTATCCGTGGACTGTTGTTTCAGTGAGCTACAATGTAGCACTATAAAAATCCAGAGTTGGCATTGAGCAACGATCACTCACTCGTAATAACAATCTGATTAAATCACCTCTCTGACAGAACCCAAGTAGAAGTCATGTCCAAATGAACCTGTGATCAGCCATTAAACTGAACCCAAGTAGAAGTCATGTCCAAATGAACCTGTGATCAGCCATTAAACTCAACGCTAGCAATATATTACATGTAACAAGGCCTTATGAGCTATTTCATTTTTAGTGTAATATTCATATACCTACTAAAGTTTATCTGGATAAGTTGGTCAGATGTTAGGGGGAACCTAGCATAAATAACAGCTGATTTTAATCAGATTGTTCATAGTGAGTAATAGTTTGTTGTAACATAAATATGCATTTTTCCACTGATGTTTTTATGCAGTAATCAACTTAAAAATAGTGAACTTTTACAAACCATGGTCTAACATGAAGATCTTGATGTTATTCCATGATTTTGACATCACATGAGAATAATAGTTAAGTTTCTATGGAAGTGGGAGGAGCTTAAGTCATGGTCTAATATAAAGATCTACATGTTATAATCATTCCATGGTTAACGCAGACCTCGACGAAAGCACCCAATATTGATTTCTGTTACAAACCATATATACCATGGATCTTACTCATGAACTTATTTAAACCAACTCATCTTTCGGATTCGTTGACGTTGGTTTAAATAAGTATACTTCGTAAGATCCATGTATATATAATACTTAGAAGTGGTCTCTGGTGTCCAGATGCAATGCAAAATTGTCCTTTTTATATGACCGCAAGAATTTTGCACTTACAGCACTGTCATAGTCGTCATCCATCTGTAGACAGAATAGTTGGTGTGTTTTCCGGTAAGTTTCTTTTCAGCTCACCTGATCAAAAGGCCACATGATCTGTTGACATCACATGGTGTCTGTCATTTGTTAATTTTTCACATTTGAATCTTCTCCTTTAAAACCATGAGGCCAAATGAACAGAAAACTTTTTAACAAGTGAGCGACACAGGCTCAGCCCACTGAGCCTCTAGTATTGATAAAACAATTGTCAAAATCGAACATGAATTGATTTCAGGATATTTACAAAAATGTACCTGGATTTTGAAAAATTGTTATTTTACATGAAATAAATAGGGGAAATTGGAATCGTGTGAATACTTTTGTCCACTTTCTGTAGTTGATGCTAAAGTTTTCTGTAATACAAATGTAATTAGATTATGTTATCATGTTTGTTTTTACTTTCAGTTGTAAAAAGAAATGGCGGATGGTGAAATATTTAAATGTGTAGCTATTCTATTTATGATCGGCATTGGGTTGCTGGTCATCTTGCTACCAATGAGTTTCTCCAGTTTAAATTACTATGAGGTATGATTGTATCAGTCTTATTAAAGTTACATGTTTGTTGGACAGTTGTCATGGTGATACATATTATACATCGTTGTTGATTTGTTTTGCGATAATGGATTTCTCAGTGCAGTATCATGTCGTAAGCGAAGCTATGAGAAGTCCATTTTGTGCATAACTTGTAGACAATAGTATGTTTAATATCAAGGATATTGGTAAGGTGATGTCAGTGCCGTCATGATAGCATTCTATTAGAAAACAGCAAATCAGTATGTTAATATCACACTAGTTGCTTGATACTAGATATTACCCTGTGTAAATAAAAAAAAGATCCAAGGGGAAAAATGGACAAATCAACTGTCAACATCCTGTATCGGATCATGTAAAGTGCAACCTTTCATTCATCTTTGACTGTCCAATCATAAGCAAGACAGTTTAATATATTGACAAAGTCAGATATCAGCTCTTGGTATGTGGTGAGTTTGTGATACCACTAGATTTAGCAGGCTCGTTGGTTAGCTAAAAGAAAGTTCGTGATACCACTAGATTTAGCAGGCTCGTTGGTTAGCTAAAAGAAAGTTCGTGATACCACTAGATTTAGCAGGCTCATTGGTTAGCTAAAAGAAAGTTTGTGATACCACTAGATTTAGCAGGCTCGTTGGTTAGCTAATAGAAAGTATGTGATACCACTAGATTTAGCAGGCTCGTTGGTTAGCTAAAAGAAAGTTTGTGATACCACTAGATTTAGCAGGCTCGTTGGTAAGTTTGTGATACCACTAGATTTAGCAGGCTCGTTGGTTAGCTGAAAGAAAGTTTGTGATACCACTAGATTTAGCAAGCTCGTTGGTTAGCTAAAAGAAAGTTTGTGATACCACTAGATTTAGCAGGCTCGTTGGTTAGCTAAAAGAAAGTTTGTGATACCACTAGATTTAGCAGGCTCGTTGGTTAGCTAAAAGAAAGTTTGTGATACCACTAGATTTAGCAGGCTCGTTGGTTAGCTGAAAGAAAGTTTGTGATACCAAAGTTGTAATCAGAAGTCGTAAATAGAAGAAAGACAGACAATACAATGACCAAGAGAAAAAGGACAAACAACGACGTACAGAACATTATACAGAAAACTAATGAGCAACACTAACTCCACAGTCATCGACTTTAGCAGTGGTCCGGTGGCCCACGGCCAGTGAAAATTGATTCGGACCTGTGACTTTTGCCAAATTTTTTCAATAGAATCTATATAAATATTCTAATTTTGAAGTTTTCGGGCCAGTAAATTCAAAAGTCTAATTTCGAAGACTGACCCAACTAAAAAACAGATAAATGAACATTTGTATTTACTGGACCGAATCAAATTATTGAATTTAGTTTTATATAAATAGTTCTAAATAAAGACTGAAAAATTTACTTGTCAGAATCACGACGGCCCCTAGACATGTTACTGAGTTACAATTGATGTGTTCGTTATATATTAGTATAACAAGAATATTTATACTAAAACTGAGTATTAAGGTGGTACCTAACACTACAGGGAGATAACTCTTTAAAATCAGTTGAACGTTTTGATCATATGATGTTTGTATGCAGATTTCAAGCATCTAGGTGATCAAAACTACAGAGAGAGAAGCTGGTATGTGGCTAGTGAATTTATAGCTCTGGAATTTGCTAAAATTTTGATATTTATTACAGTGGATATATTCAAACACACTAACAAAAAAATAAGATAATTAAACAAGCAGATCAAATTTTACCTGAAGTGTATGGTACCACCTTAATGTACATTTATGTAGCATTACATTTTGTTATATTTTTTTTTATCATTTTTGATAGATGGCATTTGTCAAACAGAAGAGCACAGGAACAGTAGATTTAGACAGGGTGTATGAAAGTGGACTTCATCTGATTGGTCCAGATTATGAATTTAAGATTTTCCCAGCAGATGCTCATGAGCTCAATTTACAGAACGTCAAAGCTTTTACTTCTGATAAACTTGAGGTAAGTTTATAAAATGTGCATATAATATTGTTTTTAGATCCTGGCACATTTCATAGGTTAATCACCTTATAAACAGTTGAGCTGTGACATGTTATTGGTGTACGTAAATTCAAATTTTGATAAAGATTTGAGTTACAACATACATTTGTATTAATGATTTTTTTTAGTTGTCAGAGCAAACTGTTTTCATATCTTAAATGAGCCAATTCGTCTCCTATTCAGTTGAGATGGTTCTAGAGCAAATTTGTCAGCTGCCAGGAAGTTAAAATTCAGAGCAGAAACAAAATTGTCCCCAGAATCTTTATTGCGGAACTGACCTATTTACATTAAGTCAAATTTTCTTTTGTATGTCCCTTGAAATATGACTGATTATATTCATCTTCATAAAAATACTAATGAAACAGGAAATTTCACAAAGCAGTTATTTATTCACACATATTTCTTCACTGAGTTTTCACAAATGATGTTGTGAGTTCGAATCCCATTCAGGCAAGGTGTACTTGATACAGTAACAACATTATGGGATAAAGTTTGTCAGTGACAGGTCAGTGGTTTTCTGCGGGTTCTCCGGTTTCCTCCACCAATAAAATTGACCTCCACAAAATAACTTTTTTTTTAGAACACCATAACCCAAAAAAACATGAATCCTACAAATGATGTGTTCAACTTCGGTCGCATAAAATATGCAGATACACAGCTTATCTGAACCTCTACGTATTTAAGTGAGTGATTGTTGTTTAATGCCTATTTGGCAATTTGTCAGCTATATCATGGCGAGAACATGTTACATGTTGATGAGATGGTGATGATGTCTGCTTTGTACTAATCCAAAATGCTGAGTTGGATTTTTATACTTGCTGAAACAAAAGTCCACAGGTAGACATGTCGCTCCACTCGGCCACCTTATTCTGATTCGGAGCAATCCAGTCTGTGCTCTTACTCCTTAGTGCTGCGTGCTTAGCGGAGAAACAAGAAATACAAATTTTATTGTCCTTTGTATGTCATGACCGGGTCTCAAACCCACAAGCTATGTATACTGCACTCAAGGGGAACATGCTAACCAGTATTCCACCGATGAGGTTCTACGTATAAGTAAACAGGAACTTTGTAGAATATCAATACTGTAAACCAGGAAATTTTCGTGCCATCTTTTTTTCGCGATTTACTGGCGAAATCTACATTCGTGCTGTTTTAAATTCGCGGTTCATAAACAACCTAAAGTGATGAAATGTATACGGTATTATTTAGACAAAAACATGCTGTGTCATATTTTTTGTACAATTAATTAAAGCTGTTTGGTACTGGTATAATTAATCCTATGCGAGATCGATAAAATGAAGGTTCCCCCCTACGGCTTTACCCTGACCAGGTAGCGAAGTTTTTGAAGAAAAACAAGAAACTGGATAAATTTGAAATCGATCTGAGATTAAGTGTCATAAAGCCAATACACTCACGCTGGCTTGTAAAAACACTCACACAATTATTAGACAGAACTGACTTGATCAAAAATGCATTCGAGGCCGCCGGCATTGTTGTTAATCAGTGAACTCTTTGATCCGTGACAAGTAACAGGTGTGGATTAACGGTTGTAGTGTGACATGTTTACACAACACTTACTGTTTATTGTGTTAATCAAATGTCAATTGATGTTTTAATATTTTAACAAGCTTATAAATAATAAATATTGTATCATTTTATTTTGTATCTAATAATTTATTTTATAGAAAACAAATATCCTACGTAGAACTTTGCTCTGCATGCGACGTCTGCTTATAAATGACATAAATGGTCATGCTTTTTTCTCCTGATTTATCTATGAAAAATTGTCGGATTCTGCATTTCTTTGAAATATTATATTCTACTTACTAGTATTTTCCCTTTCTTGAAATATTCGCGACAGTTTTATTTTCGCGCTTCCAATGTTACTGCGGAAATAGCGAAAATAAAACTGCAGCGAAAATTACCCGGTTTACAGTATATTAAAATATACTTTTCAGTTTATTATGTATGGATACGGTGTTTAACGCCACTTTTAGCAATATTTTAGTTATATCGCAGCGGTCAGTTTTATTGGTGGAGGAAACTGGAGTAACCGTAGCAAACCACCGACCTGTAGCAAGTCTCTGACAAACTTTATTACATAATGTTGTATCGAGTATACCTCTCCATTAGCGGGATGGGAACTCACAACTTCGGTATTGATAGGCACTGATTGCACATGTAGTTGTAAATCCGACTACCATACGATCATGACCACAACAGTCCCGTTATTATGTATATTTAGAATACATTTTGTAATTAGGAATGTAGAAGTCATGTCAAATTTTTAAGATTTGCTCTTGTATACATTTTAGGTCAGAGTGTCAGCTATTTTACTGTACTTTTTACGGTCATACGAGCTAGCAGATCTACATAAAAAATTTAACCTTGACTATGAAGACGTAATGAAATCAAGTGCTATTGATGCATTGAAAGTAAGTTCACATGTATTCAATCTGATTAAAATCAAATCTGTCACATGCTCCCCTGATATGTCGCAGGGGTCACATGTGAATGACCCTCTGTACTGTCCAATGAAAATGGTGATTGCAAAACTATTAAAGTGTTACTAAACTACTTTGATACGATCAATCTGATTGGCCGAAAAAGGTCATAACTGTATTTATCATATCATTATACAGTTTACTCTCATTGTATTGAACTCGGTTGACTCAAATTTACCGTAGAGTCGAATTTTTATTGAAGTCCCGAACTTCGTTGTGTATATATATATATAAATTGACTCCTGTTGAGTCGAATTCAGATGAGTTGAAATTTCGGTTGTCTCGAATAAAAATTTTGGTCCCGAGATGTAGAAAGCCATATTATTTACATTCGTTAAGTCGAATTTACCTGTCAAAACATGTGAGATTAAAATCGGATCACAGGTGAAACATCCGGTCATTGACTTTGACATTTTTACCTTAGGCTATTTCACATGTTTATTTCATAATCTGTCAAATTAATTAGTGATAATATTTGAATTGGCTTGGTATTATGACACAGGTTAGATGTCTAAAATCAAAAATCATCGATTCATAATAAGTGCGTTTGGGTCGGCATACATCAATGATTATGAAAAGTACACAACGGAAGCATTTTATCTATTGAATTATTTGTCGGAAATTAAGTTTGATTAGAAGATGTATAATTTCTCAATTTTGAGAGATTTGAAAAAAATGTGACTCTTAATTAACAGTTGTAATAAAAGGGGCAATTTTTTCACTTCCATGCGATGCTGGGGCATGTTTTATTGCTCTCTTCTGTACATCTCCAGAATATCTTCTGATGAAGTGTCCAAAAAAATGAATCTGGACCTCTTCTTGAGATACTCTGAAGAAGAAGCAATAAAACACGACAAAGTCAATATGGCGTTGCATATAGCAGAATTTGTTTTATGTTAGATGACATAACTGAAGTTTCCGATGATTTATTGGAACATTCAGTTATGTCAGATCATTCGAAAGACACGACTGTAATTATGTGCTCTGTTTTGGTATTGATGCAAGTGTAAAAACAAGGATAACAAAGAAAATTGGTTGGAAGAAATCACCGTGTTCATGACATTTTTTCTTTATGCTTTCCTAACTTATTTTAGCTAAACAAATTGGGCTTAAAGCTCCGACCATTTGATTTTCAGGAATTATCTTAACAAGATTATCCTTTTCACCCACTTGAGAGTTAATTTGTTCTTCTTACAGCTAATTCTCACAGTACAAGAATTTTGTCAGTTTGTCTGAATGTATAATCGAAAAAGACATCTTGTCTGTCTATCAAATAAGTTTAAGGTAACCAAACCAGATTATTTTTGTATATAAAAGATATACCTGACTTTTAAACTCGTGTAAAATGATGAAAACTATGTAGATTTTGTACAATAGACCCTTTGCCAGATTTCAAATTGATCATGATTTATTTCTTTCGCATGCACTTGGAGCATGGATACAGCCTTATTTTTCTTTATCAAATGTATTTTTGCTTATATTCATTTAGTCTGATGTCAATATGTGCCACCCCTCTACTCTTATTTTCCACAAGAGTAGAGGGGTGGCACATATTGACCTAAGACTAAACGAATATATAAGCAAAAATACGTTTAAAAAAATAAGACTGTATCCATGCCCTTAAGCGCCTGTGATTTTTTTGTTATTATAGAGAACATACAAGTAATATAAGTTGCTACATTCAATAATATCGGCATTAATAATATCGTTCAGGCTAAACGACGCCATTTATGTCATGTGCCTCTGCCATCTAATCTACCTATTTAAAAGGAAGAGGTAGAAGAGAGACCGAAGATCTTCCGAATGCAAAAAAACAGAAATGGACCTCTTCTGGCTCACTACCGATGAGCAATAAAACACGCCCCTGGTTTTAACTCTTCAAAATATCTCTCTACTTGTCTCCCTTTCGTTGTTAAACAAACTACACTTCCGGTATTTTTTTTCAGCTCCTATTGAGTCGAACTACTGTTGACTCGAATTTTTTGCATGGTCCCATCAAATTCGAGATAATGAGAGTCAACTGTATATTCATGGCATAAAGTCATTCGCATGTGACCCATAATAGGGTTGCCGCAGATCTCCCACACCGCAACATATCAGTAAAATGGAGCAAGTGAGAGATCTGATTCTAATTAGATTGACATGCAAGAATTGTGCTTTATGTGACCTCATTTTTATTTTAGTAGATTTCATGGTTTATACATGCAGATGTGTATTGCATAAAAGTTCAAAAGCACTTTTAAAGGGTACATTGAAATCCATACATGTAAGATTTCCAGAACCCATTAATTTCTCATAAATCACCAAATTTGGTGTCCATTCATTCTGTTTATCACAGGGAGCTAGACTAATGTCATGATGTCCGTAACTACGTAACATACTTCTCAAGATGATAGGCGCATAATCAGGGGAATCAAATATTTCTGATTTTCTATCGTTTTATCAGTTTGTTGTTCAATTAAATGCGTCGGTTTGGTTGAGATTTATATAACAATGCAATTTGAAGCTTTTGCATGTCGCAAATATTGCTCAATTAGTCGTTTTTGATGTAAGATAATTATGATAAGGTGTTCGTATCTATTAAACTTGATGTTGGTAACAGTGATATTTAGCTTACCAGTAACAGATATTGCCTGTAACATCCAAAATGATGTTCGTAACTTAAAAGAAGAATTGTGCTTATTGTATTGTTTGATAAATACATCAGTTCAGGATAAGAAAGGGACCAGTTTGAGCATGTTCTACAACCTCAATTAAATTTAATTTCCATTCACAGTGCATTTAATATTAATTAACAATGTATTGTAACATAAATTCACATTTTTCCTTTGATGTTTTTATGCAGTAATCAACTTAAAAATAGTGAACTTTTACAAACCATGGTGTAATATGAAGATCTTGATGTTATTCCATGATTTTGACATCACATGAGAATAATAGTTAAGTTTCTATGGAAGTGGGAGGAGCTTAAGTCATGGTTTAATATAAAGATCTACATGTTATTCCATGGTTAACACAGACCTCGACGAAAGCACTCAATATTGATTTCTGTTACAAACCATATATACCATGGATCTTACTCATGAACTTATTTAAACCAACTCATCCTTCGGATTCGTTGGTTTAAATAAGTTAATTCGTAAGATCCATGGTATATATAATACTTAAGAGACCACCTGTCTTATATGGCCCTATTTCAACGTTCCCTTCAAAGGTCACATAAAGACAGGTTTGACTGTACGTGAATCCATCTTCCATACGATCACATCCTTAGAATTCCCTTTATTGACATTGATGATTATCAACTTTGTATTGCGACTAGTCTTCATTTTTTTTTTGTAGGGTGCTATACCTGTTTATAACACAAGAGAAATTGTAAGCAAAAGAAAAGAAATAGAAGCTGTAATTTATAAGGCAATAAGAGAGAGACTTGGAGGAACTTGTTGTGCTCCTCAGAATTTATGTAAATCATGGGCATTTGGTAAGAATAAACATGCTTCAATTATGCCATCTGCTATATGGTAAATAAAAACATGCTTCAATTATGTCATCTGCTGTGGTAGCTAAAAACATGCTTCATTTATGTCGTTTGCTGTGATAGTTAAAAACATGCTTCATTTACATTATGTATGTCCTCTCCTGTGGTAGTTAAAACATGCTTCATTTATGTCGTCTGCTGTGATAGTTAAAACATGCTTCAATTATGTCATCTGCTGTGGTAGCTAAAAATATGCTTCATTTATGTCATCTGCTGTGATAGCTAAAAACATGCTTCATTTATGTCGTCTGCTGTGGTAGCTAAAACATGCTTCATTTATGTCGTCTGCTGTGATAGTTAAAAACATGCTTCATTTATGTCGTCTGCTGTGGTAGCTAAAACATGCTTCATTTATGTCGTCTGCTGTGATAGCTAAAAACATGCTTCATTTATGTCGTCTGCTGTGGTAGCTAAAACATGCTTCATTTATGTCGTCTGCTGTGATAGCTGAAAACATGCTTCATTTATGTCGTCTGCTGTGGTAGCTAAAACATGCTTCATTTATGTTGTCTGCTGTGATAGCTGAAAACATGCTTCACTTATGTCATCTGCTGTGATAGTTAAAACCATGTTTCTCAGTGGTGTGGAAATATTGAAATTTTCTGCTTGTCCTAGGGCAAGTTTATCTGAATAAAGTTAATTGTCTGAATATTGCAACCACGATTGAAAAACGATTTGAGTTATTTGTATTTTGGTATCCAAATGGGAGAGGCAACGTCACATTCAGAACTGTCCGGAAATCTTTTTTATCTATCCCACTAAATGCAGTAGAATTTCCAAATGCTATTAGGACATAAATGCTAAGCTTAGAACTTACTATTCTGCATATTTTAGCAGATCTCAGAACACCCCTGATGCTACAAATTTCCAATTGAAAAATATGAGACCAAATTGTAAGTGTGACTATATACGATTACATATATTATCAAAGAAATATACACTTAGCGTAGAAAATGTTTACCTATTACCTACAAGTGTTATATTCAGAAAGGGAGCCTTTTGATGAGTGACCTTTATTGTACATGTAAAGTATAAATTATCCAAACTAGACCATCTTGTTAATGATTTTGTTTTGTATTTAAGCTTGTCCAGTTAACTGTAAAAGCAGAATCATATGCGAGGATGAAGATAAAGGAATTTATGTTGATGTCAAATATTTTCAACTCGGTCGAATCTCTATACCTGGTACGGTGGAAGAAAGATTCTTACGACAACTCACCTTGCAAGAGGAAACTGAACGGGAGAAGCTTCTGCAAAATGCACAAGTAGCTAGGAAAGAAACACAATCAAAGGTAAATAATGTTTAGTGACTGAATGAGTCAAGGTTTTAATTATGATCAGCTGTTGTTTGTAATCTCCTGTATACAAATATGTTATTCGGGATCTTCACAGAGGATACAGGTTCATATTCTCTGTGAAGCCCGAATAACAATTATATTCTACTAAAGTATAGAAAAAGGCCATCCATGTCTGGAATGTTGCTTTTGTGTGTTCTTTGGAACCAGGTTTGCTTTTTATTTTCTCATTTATCTCTTCAATAGACTGCAATTCAAACAGTTTTGCCATTTTTGTTTACCAGCAGACGACTAATTTCGATTATCGCCCCTTTTTAAAAACAGAAATGTTAATATCGCAACGGATATGGGGAAAATTATGCAGGATCATTTTTTTTCCCTTTTATGTATTTCTTGAAGGATGTATACTGTACTTGATTTTATCTGCCGACAGCTCATCTAATCAATGAATAATATTGTTTGTCTAGCTATTCCTGATGTCTGGATTGTAGGTT
Source organism: Gigantidas platifrons (assembly GCA_002080005.1). Taxonomy (NCBI): domain Eukaryota; kingdom Metazoa; phylum Mollusca; class Bivalvia; order Mytilida; family Modiolidae; genus Gigantidas; species Gigantidas platifrons. The sequence continues at coordinate 361,030 of MJUT01056352.1, forward strand.
GGAAGCAATGGAATTCTAAGGGTTTAAATTCTGTCAAGAGTTTAATTTCTTTATTCATGTGGGAAAATAAAATGAAAATTTGTGATTAGTTATCAACTCCCATAATACCCATTGCAAATTACAACAGAACATCATATCATTAATTGTATTAACTAACTGTATCTTCCTCTTTTATTATGTCTCCCTTTCAAACGAAGGGAGACATATTGTTTTAGTCTGATTTTTTTCTTCCGCTTCTTCTGCATCTTCTCAGCGAAGCTTGTCCGGACCATAACTTTTGTGTCTTTCCAGATAGGTCAATTATATTTGGTATGTGGGTGCATGACCATAAGGCGGTGTGTTGCATACCATAATGACCTCATGGGACCTTGACCTTTGACCTCAAGGTCAAATAATTGTTTTTTAAATAGTATCATTCAACTCATAATGTGTAACTTATTGTTGTACAGATGACCGCATTAAGGATAGACATAAGATTCAGGGTATTCAATAAGATTGTATTGAACAGGCTGAATTGAAATTTGAAGCGGCTACATGATGAAAAGAGGGGGTACGGGGGGGGCTTGACCCCCCAGAAATTTGTTTTCACTTACATTCAAAATGGTGCATTCTGAGGCATTATAAGGTAGTTTACAATTGCATGAAAAAGAAGGTTTCATAGAAATGATTTTTTTTTTAATTTTAGCAAGCAATAAGACCATTTTAAGATGACTAGATCTTTTATTTTCTGAGGAGAATGGAGTTGAAAATGTTCATTTCTGGGATCAATTGACTGGCGACAACCGTATTTTCCACAAATGTTTGTATACCAGTATTGTAAAGATTTTCAAACTTTCTGTATTGTAATAGATGTCTATTGACACATGTGTGTTATTACTACAGGTAATGTATAGAACGGGTTGTTGCTAAATATTGTCTTTGTTTCAGTTTAAGTAAACAGGTTTTTATTTCAGATTAAACTTAAGTGGTTTTATTTTGTTTGATAATAAAATATTGTAAATGGCATACATTTGTATTTAGATTTTGTTAATTTTGGTTTGTTTCAAAGGGAAATAACTCTGGACTTTAATTTCTATCTGTTATCAATGAAAACCACATGTTTGTTTGATTGTTCCTGAGGTCATTCAGTGGGAAAGTGTGTGTTTCCCCTTCATCCAGTCCACTGGAAAATAACAACTAGCAGTTGTGAAAGGGTCTAGATATCCCAATTAGTCATATAGGTTTTC
>MJUT01056352.1:362907-372908 GCA_002080005.1 Gigantidas platifrons
AAAGAATTTTTTATTATTTTAAAAATTCTGTATAGCACACTTAGATGGAAAAAAGATATGATTGCATAAAATGTAAAAACAACAATTGATTTTTATTTAATTGTTTGGGATTAAATTTTATGCACTTTTTGGCAATTTCCATTTTAAATTTCACATATTTTAAGATTTGGAAGAAACATATGATGGTATAATTCAAAAAAACAACACTTGATCTTTTTTTCTAACGTTGTTCACTCATGCCGTATATAGCTTTAACTCCGGTCGTATTATTGAAAAACAACAAAGTCTCATAATTGTTAATATGGTTTTCCATAGTTTTTTCCTGCGCACAACCGTAAGTGCAACTTTATTGTCATTGGTAACTAGGAAGCTGGATAGCAGACGAACATAAAACAGTTTTCACGTGTTCAATAAATGATATCTAAGTTGATTTTTAAGATTTATCAAATGGGATGGCATATAAGGGTGAAGGAGAAGTTGAGATTTATTATTATATATAATAAAACGGCAAAAGCAAACCTGAAATGCAAGCATTTCCAAAAAGTAGGTGATGTAAACAAAGCGTGTCGTCAGTGAAACGTGACCTGCATCCTCTGACCAGCGACTGCGTAAACGGAGGTACGCAAAGCACAAAAAGAAAATACATCGGAACGAGGTATAACACGGAATGAGGTGAAGACACTATATGTATTATGTATGTGTTCTGATGAGTGCATACTCATTGAACCGACACCTTTTCCAGATAAACATTATAGATAGTGCGAATTGTACATGTGCCAACAGGGGCCGTCATGGCCGTGATCGTATGGTAGTTGGATTTCAAACTACTTATGCAATCAGTGCCTATCACCACTGATGTTGTTAGTTTGAATCTCAATCAGGGTGAGGTGTACAACATTATGTGATAAAGTTTGTAAGTGACTTGCGACAGATCGGTGGTTTTTTGCGGGTCCTCCGGAATCCTTTACCAATTAAACCGACCGCCACGATATAGCTGAAATATTGTAGAAAGTGGCGTTAAGCACCATCAAACAAACAAAGAAGAATTTCCATGTTTATGGTGTTTAATTATTTTACAGGTACAGCAGATGAGAAATGCAGCTTTAGAAATCCGTGAGAAAGCACATACCACATCAAGATTTACTCAGATTACAGCTGCTGCTAACTATACTTCTGTGGTAATATATTAACTATTCATTTTTTACCTACAATATTTTCTTGAGAACGCAACGGTGACCTGTTAGGACATTACATTGGCTGTAAGGAATCCAGTGATTGGGATTAGAGGGAGCCATGTGCCATTTATCACATTCCATCGGAAAATGTCCCATTGAAATCAGAAATATTTACAAAGAATGTTAAAGAATGGCCCATTGAAATTCTGAATGTCAATAGAAAATGTCCCATTATTAAAATTTTAATCCTAATCACTGAGAAACCACAAAAAAAATCAAGAAAAATGTTTACATATGTATGCAAATTGTCGGTTCATCGAATTACAAGAAAATGTTCTTTAGGCAAAGAAATTGTGTTTAGACTGAAGATAATAGGTGATACTTGTTTAACACCAAATGAACAATTTTTCAGCTTTATCATGGCGAAAACTTGCTACATTAGACGAAATGATGATAATATCCGCTTTGTAATAGACTAACACGCATAGTTGTCTTACTGAAACAACAGAGAAAGTCTGTGGATATACATGTTGTTCTACTTGATTACGAGCCAACCAGTTCTTTCTCTTTAATGTTGCGTGTTTAGTGGAGAAGCAACAAATACCAATTATATAGTCTGGTTTGACCTGACCCAAGTACAAACCCACGATTTACTGCACTCGGGGCGAGCACGCTAACCATTACATAATGCAGTTTGAAGATTTTGGTAAATGGTATAATTAATTGATACACATAACAGTACTAACAACCTATGTTACTAAATTTAAAACATGACTCGGCAGTATGATCTGAGGTAATACACACTTGAAATTAACATCGTGTAAAGTTAAATAAAATCATGATGGTAGTCATATTGAAACTTTTAGGGTTTTTTTTGGATAAATTTGCAAAACTGTTCAATTATTTGTCTTTCCAGTCTTTAGAATTTGCATGTACCTGATGAGGATTATTTCAGAAACGCATATTACACTCTAAACTAGATATTTACGTTTTTATTTCAATACAACAGATGAGACGTAAATAAAACCCAAGTCCTGTGTTGAGAGATTGCCACCCTCTTCGCACGTTAAAGAACCCAGTGTAACAGCTCAATATGAGCATTATGCTCATGATGAGTGGTCCATGGGAGACCTGTTGCACTGGCTAAATTATCCGTCCCTACCCATCACCTTTCCTTGTTTCGAGTCCCATGGCGTTTAAATTTTTAAATGTTCTCGTCCTGAATATAGCTGAAAAATTGCTCGCTGGACATTAAACACCAATCAAACAATCAATCAATCAATACAACAGACATCACAAATAATAAAATACAATCACAGAACAGACACAATATTACACACCACATCCAGAATTTGCATAGTCAGACGGGTCAGACCAGTGTTAGCAACTACAACTACAATTTCCTGCCTCATCCAACCATTTCCATTTTCGATGTTATTTTACTGTATTCAACGACTCCCTTTCTTATGCGACCAACAACCTTAAAGTGGTAAATTAAGGGCCCTAAGTGTTGATTTTTGCTCCATACATAGATAATAACAATTAACTCGATTTTTTTTGTGATTGTTTTCCTTTGATTATATGATTAATATGTACAGTGGAACCTGTGCAATCCGACACACCAAGGAACCAGGAAAATGTGTCGGATTGTACATAATGTCGGAATACTCAGGTTTTATTTTAGTTAACAGAAATACTTTGGGACCATAAATTTTTGTCTGAAAACTCAGGTGTCGGATTCCAAAGTGTATAATATTGTTTTCATTAATACCAATGATGTCAGTATGATGTCACAAACATGGCATTCCATGTGATTTTCTCTAAATTATCTATTTTATAATGAAGATTTTCTTGTATTTGAATATCTCCACCATATATTCATGTATACATTATGGATATTAAATTATTAAATTATGTTATTAGTCAAAATATTTTTGGGTTAATGATTGGAGGAGTGATACAAATATAGCTGTCTTGTGTGAATTTTTGCATAACAGTAAATTTTGCTGTCTGAATTTGAAAATTGAATTGGATTGAACCCAGAAAAAATTAATGTCATTATTTGTGACTTAGACATCAGACGGACATTTTTGTTTGCTTATAATACTAAATGTGATGTTGAAAAACCACAGTAACAAACACTAACTTCTGTTTAATTTCACTAGATATTGTGAAATAAATCTGTTTATGAAGGGGGAAATGATTCACCGTATGTACCAAAATTACAATTATTTTGGGGACGGTTCGGTTCACGATACGTGGAGGCCGCTTACGATACAAACGATATGATGCTCATATTTTGAAAAAAAGTAGTGTTGAACTTCCGTTTTCTTCTTTTGGTGATCATTTAATTAATATTTTGAGAAAAGTGAATCGATTAATTTACGCTTTTAAAATGAATTAATCAAATATCAAATATTTATAATTTACGCGACCTCATATAAAAAAAAACATGTCGAGTGAAGGAATAGTTACAGTTTCCTATAAAACGTATCGTGATACGTATCGTAACACATATCAAATATCGCAATACATATCGTTTATGGAAAAAGTGTATCGTTATACCCCTACTGTTTATATTTGTAGGTTGAAGGAGCTAGAAGTATAGGGTTGACCAAACTGTATGATGAACTTAAAATAACCAGACAAGACCACAAGAACAGTTTTGATTATCTTCGTACTATCCGTGGTTTGGACAACATCTGGTTGACGGTAGACTATCAACAAAGAATCCTCGGCAGTATTGGTAGTAAATAAATCACTCAATATTATGACGGACTCGCAGGTTACTCGTCTTGTCATAAATGGTTGTAGCAAGACAAAAATTTCACAAATTGAACAAATAAAAATTTGATTATTTGCTATCTTTTTCTTGATGAGGCGTTTACTCATCAGTTTTGGTCAAATTTTGTAGTTAAAAAAATGAATTAGAAAATGGTTGTAGTTAAAAAATTAATTAGAAAATGGTTGTAGTTAAAAATTGAATTAGAAAATGGTTGTAGCTAAAAATTGAATTAGAAAATGGTTGTAGCTAAAAAATGAATTAGAAAATGGTTGTAGCTAAAAAATGAATTAGAAAATGGTTGTAGCTAAAAAATGAATTAGAAAATGGTATACAGTCAAGCTTATTATGTGACCTTTATTTTAATATATATTCACAGTACATTTCATATTAATTAAACCTGTTTTAATGCCCACTTCTATTAAGCAAACACTTGTATTATGAGCCCCTAATTGTAGTCTTTCTTCACTGGATTTCATATTATTTAATCCTGTATATAGCAACCATCTGTCTTGTGTGACCCCATTTCATTGTTTCCTGGAAATGTCAAATAAGACGTGTTTTACTGTATATGCATTTTAAGATATATATATTTACACCTCATTGTGAATTTTTTTCATTTTTATGTGACGGCATGATTTTGTGAGTGTAAGGATATATGCCAGCATTGTTGTCATTTCTATCGATCTATAGACGTAATACTTTTTCGCAATAACCTAAGTTTAAATGACTTGTCCTTTAAACTTTTTTACATAATAATCCTTAGGACAGACCAAAACATTTGTATTGATCTTTCGGATTGTAGCCATACCCGTTTCCAAAGGGGTCAAAATAGTTTGTTTTCACAATAACTCCAGCGATCATTCTGAAATTTTAACACCATGATCCTTGCTATAGAATACAGATTCTGTTTGAATTTGGGTAATGTAGCCACACTCATTTCGAAACAAGAGGCCCATAATTACCAAGTTTTTTTCCCAAAATATCTTAAAAATTGTAAGTCGTATTGGACTGATCCTTCTGCAATTTTAGCACCATTATCCTGAGCATAGAATGCAGATTTGAATTGATTATAAGGATTCTACCCTTACACCTCTTTTGAAACAAGAGGCCCAAAGGTGCAATAGTTACTGACTTGCTGTGCTTGTATCAAGCTGTCGTTAGGTGTAGTGTATTATGTTACTTGAAGCTCCATTTGGGACAATGCATCACCACTTTTTGTGAAAATTCAATTTTACAAAGTTCCCTTAATATTTAAGGTTATGGCTAAAAAAAATATGAGATCACATGTCTGAAAAGACCATCGTGGAGAATGAGATTGTGTATTGTTAGATAATGTTGAAGTATTCCCTCTGTTGATATTGCCACAAAATTTTGTTGATAAAAATAGCCTTTAAAAATAGGATATGTACATTACATAACTGTAAGTGAAGAGGCCTTTGAAAAAAGATACAGCATCAGTATGTGATGAATAGAATATAGACAAGTGAGATCATGTGACCCTGTATTATGTTGTATGAATAAAATGGTCACCAAGGGTATTTGGTATTATGCAAAAAAGACATTGTGTGACCTATGTTGTATTTTGTTACCTATATTTTATTTTATAATGATTTTACAAGGCAATAAATTAACCAGATTATGACTTGACAATTGTTATCACCTGGAATCCATTTTCCAGTTTGACATAATAAATGTTGACTAAATATTTTATTTCTGTTGTGAAAAAGAGTTGGTTCAAATTATTTGTGTTTTGTTATGTTTGTTTTGTGCTAATTTTAAGGTGGTACGTTTTACATTATTTTTTACACGACATTTCTTTCCGTTATTTATTTGTTTTGTTTTTATTTTAATTAAATTGCTGTTAATTTTTTATTGTGTACTCGGCTTATTTAAACATGTAAAGAGTCATATTTAAATAATATATACATGTACCACATTTGAAAACTGACCACACTATTGTATTTTATGAACATACATATATATTTGTTTCTTTTATATTTCTTCCTTTGAAGAACAATTTTTTTGTACTGTTTTTTTTCCATGAAGATTAAATATTGTAAAACAGATTTCTATCTCATCACAATTTGAAGCAATATTATCTGCTTTATTTGCATTTATATTTGTTTTTGTCAGTGGCATCCACATGGCTTGCTATTTACTATATATTTCAGTAGTGTACAAATAGTTTGAATATAATGGCTGTTTTGTCACAAAAGGAACCATTCTTTAGTAATTAATGAAATATTGTTTATGTTACCATTATGTTGTACGTATACTTCAATCTTTACACTAACACACTTGCACGAAGCCTGGTACAAGTAAAACTGGATTCGAACAAGTGAAAATTATGAAAGAATTTGTTTTGAATAAATAGAAAATTTTTCTAATATGAATATGAAAAATAAATATATTCTTGAGGTATCGGTTTCGGACCCCATAAGGGAAGATCGTAAATATCTCTGCTAGCCAGGTATGTATTTTGTTTGTGCAGGTCATAATTGTATGCAAACGTGTTTCGATTTGTTGGGGTGAATAATTAATTTAATTTAGTTGATTTAGAAATGGGTAAAAATTAGCTTCAAATTAACATAAGATAATTAATGGCACAGTTGTTATATATGTGATCATGTGTAGCTGTTTATGTAAAATACAGTGCAATATTGTCTATCTATTTGTAGTTGTGGAACGTTTTCTTCCATTGACTTGATTTTTATAAATTAATTAAATAAATATATACCGTGCATCTGTAAATATTTTGGCAGAAATAGTAAGAAACATCTAAAAATGTAATTGAACATTTTAAGTTCATTTAGCGGCAATTAAAATGGTATAAAAACATTTATATAGTTTTTTGTGTCTTTTAAAACCATTTTTATTGTGTCTTAGTATCTTCTTTACTTCAACAAATAAGACATAGACACTACATATTGTGATCATCCATGTTAAATGAAGACATTAGTGAGTGATTATTAGTAAAGGTGAGAAATACTCACTGACCAGTATATATAGATTCTCCTTCAGTTGCCCATGGGTTATGATATTTCTCCATTCAAGAGAGTAAAATTTGAAATTTAACTCTCGAGAGTGGAGAAATATTGTAATCCACATGGGCAACTGAAGGAAAATTTGTTTCTCCCATTATTTAACACAAACTTTATTTCAAAATTTGAAATTAATGCATTTGAAATTGATGCGGGGAAAGGCACGAGACATTTTAATCCTCTATAGAGGATTATAGATTTTTCCATCACTGGTTCAGCAGGGTTAAAACGCCGTAATAATGGGAGAAATGTATTTCTATAATTGAATATAGAAATTAAGGAAAAGTTTCTGTTTCAAAATTATTGAAATTTTATAACAGGTTGATATATTTACAGCAGTCAGGATATATTGTAATATTATTTTCCCCTTTTTACTTTTATATTTTCATATGTAGTTTGTTTTTATTAATTTTTAATAAACCTACACAATTTTTGTTCGTTACTTATTAGTACTGGGGGGGAGGGGGCGTCATTGGCTGTAATCATCAATAACGTTGCGAGTTTGAACCCCGTTCATGGCGATGTGTACTCGATACAACATTATGTGATAAAGTTTTTCAGTGACTTGCATCAGGTCGGTGGTTTTCTCAGGGTACTCTGGTTTCTTCCACCAATAAAACTGATTGTCACAATATAACTAAAATATTGTTGAAAGTGGAATTAAACAACATAAATCATAAACCAAACTTTATTAGTACAGCAAACTTGACTGAGCCAGAACTATTTATGGATTGATCATTGGATGGCCTCTGATGTAGGTTTGGATATTTTTTATGTGGATCAGAAATCTAAGGGGAGAGTGATTGTTGTTTAATGCCAACTCAGCAATTTTTCGGCTATATCATGGGGAGAACAAATTAATTTTCAATGAAATGATGAGGTCCGCTTTGTATTAGACCGAAATGCTCAGGAGGATTTTTATAGTGCTAGCTCACTGAAACAACAGTCAGCGGATAGACATGTCACCCCACTCGGACACATTATCCTGATTCCGAGCCAACCCATCTTTGCTCTTTTTAGCTCACCTTGCCAAAGGCAATGTGAGCTTTTGTCATCACTTGGCGTCTGTCGTCCATTAACTTTTCGCATTTTAATCTTCTCCTCTGAAACCCCTTGGCCAAATGAACTGAAACTTGGTAGGAAGCATCTATGGAAGTTCATCTATAAAGATTGCTCATTTCGTCCCGATCCATTAATAAAAATGGCCGCATCAGGCAATTCTTGTTTCTGATTGGCTGATTTTTTTAAATCTTATCCTCTGAAACTGCTTGGCAAAATGAACCGAAACTTGGTAGGAAGCATCTATGAAAGGTCATCTGTAAATATTGCTAATTTCATCCCGATCCGTTAACAAACATGACCGCCACAGGCAACTCTTGTTTCTGATTGGCTGATTTTTTAAAAATCTTCTCTGAAACCGTTTGGCCAAATGAACCAAATCTTGGTCGGAAGCATCTATGGGCTGTCCTCTCTAAAGGTTGCACATTTTGTCCCGATCAATTAGCAAACATGGCCGCCACAGGCAATTCTTGTTTCTGATTGGCCGATTTAAAAACATCTTCTCTGAAACCGTTTGGCCAAATGAACCAAATCTTGGTAGGAAGCATCTATGGGCTGTCCTCTATAAAAACTGCTCATTTTGTTCCGATCGGTTAACAAACATGAACGCCACAGGCAATTCTTGTTTCTGATTGGTTGATTTCTAAAAAATCTTCTCTGTTAAAAGAGAAATAACTTGCCTAAACTGCATAGCCATATTTAAATAGCTGCCGAAATGACCAGGTGCCGATTTAACATGATATCCATTTTCCCCATACAAAACTGACCGACATTATATAACAAGGAAATACTGTTGTGTTTCTACTTTACAAAACTGACCGACATTATATGACCAGGTGCCGATTTAACATGATATCCATTTTCCCCATACAAAACTGACCGACATTATATAACAAGGAAATACTGTTGTGTTTCTACTTTACAAAACTGACCGACATTATATAACAAGGAAATACTGTTGTGTTTCTACTTTACAAAACTGACCGACATTATATAACAAGGAAATACTGTTGTGTTTCTACTTTACAAAACTGACCGACACTATATAACAAGGAAATACTGTTGTGTTTCTACTTTACAAAACTGACCGACACTATATAACAAGGAAATACTGTTGTGTTTCAATGCTACTAAAAGCAGATATGATATCCTCTCATTTAATACAACTTGTTCTCGTCACGATATGGCTGACAAATTGTTCATTTGACGTTAAATTGACGTCACTCATTCTATTATCCTGACCTTTCGTAGAGTTGTCCTATTATATGTCTTTATGTCCCTACTCCTGTGTTGTAATATATGTTCGTTACGATTTCCGCATAAAAACGATGTTCAGATCTTCTTTATCCACCATTTTGCTTGTAGGAGGGCTCATGTCTTATTTATTGTATTTGTGTTTACATACATAGTGATATCAATCACGTCTTTACTATATATGAGGAACATGGTGGCTATCTTATAAGAGGAAGGAAACGCCTACCTTTGGCCAGCACCCGTGGGGTCCATTGTTGAACTTATGATTAAGCTAATCATATGATTAGCCCTAATTACATTTTTAATTCCTAATCACATACTGTACATTGTAATTAGCTAATGCAACAACGGACCCCTGGTTTTACCCCCGGCTTTTGGTGATCTCTGTGTTGCTTTTCGTTTTATTTTCTTATTTTTCTGTGTTGTATTATCTTTTATTTGTCTTCTTTCTGTGTCTTGTGTGCCCAACGTTACCAGTGTCTTTGTATTATTTATTCGTGATTGCCCCTTCGGGTTCCTAACCGTTTATTTACTCTTTTCAATCAGAACCACATTGTATTTCATTTCCTATTGAAACTAATATAAAATAACAACAAAGCTGCTCAGACAGTAAGTAATATGTGAGGGCCGGTATTCTAGAGCCATTTTCCCCCTAGCCATCTCCCCCCGGTATTCTAGAGCCATTTT
>MJUT01056352.1:380223-391515 GCA_002080005.1 Gigantidas platifrons
TAAATCTGACGGAACAATGGACGACCCGTAAGATGGACATGGTAACTTTGATATGTACACATGTTGACAAGTTGTAAATCTGACGGAACAATGGACGACCCGTTTAAGGAACAATATAACTTTAATATTCCGGTTCGTTTACAAGACAATACCGAAGATTTGATTTGTTTTGATTTTATTTGATTTATTGTGCTTAACGCCACTTTAAGCAATATTTCAGCTATATCATTGCGACCAGTTTTAGTGGTGGAAGAAGGCAGAGTACCCGAAGAGAACCACCCACCATGAGCAAGCAACCTGTAAACTTTATCACTTGCGTCTGCGAGTCGAGTGCACCCTTTTTTGTATTTTACAAAGCCGGACACGAACCCACGCCGTATTGGTGATAGGCTTGTATGAGTTGTTAGGTAATCCAGCTATCTAGCTCATTGAGCCACCCGGGCCCTACAGCTATCTAGCTCATTGAGCCACCCGGGCCCTACAGCTATCTAGCTCATTGAGCCACCCTGGCCCTAATACCAAAGAAATAAAACCAATAATTAGCTATGTATTTGTTGGAGTGTCTCCAAGGAAAGATCGACTAGATTTTATTAATCGGAAATAGACAATAAGTCAAGCGATCTGGAATTATACAATTTCTTATGTTGAAAGATAACAATTAACTCTTCTCGTATATATCCAGAGTTAGATATACCGAAAGATTGTGGTAACATTGTTGAAACCGACGCATTCTGGCTATACGTTATACGGTGTAGGAGATAGTTAAATAACTGTGAATGGAAACAACAGTTCATGAAGACAAGAAAAACTCATCGTGTCAAATATACTTGTAAAACATTTCCATAACGGTGTTCTTTTTAAAATTTATGGTTCCATGATAAATTATGGCTGATGTTAAGGCTTTGCATTCTTAACTAGCTCCAATGTTTGCCCATGTATGGTGTAATTCTTTCTATTTTGCTTCCTTTTGTTTGTTACACGTAATACCTCACACCTGTCAGGATTGAACTGCATAAGCCAGATGTCTTCCCATTTTTGCAGATTATCAAGGTCTTTTTGGAGTAAGATGGTGTCCTCCTCTTTACATATCTTTCTGTAAAGTGTAAGCAGTCATCTCCAAGATAATATAGTCGTAGATGTCACCAATTCAGACAGGTCGTTAATATATATGAGAAATAGAAATGGTCCCATTACATTTCGTGGGGTACTCCAGATGTTACGTCCGATGTTTATGGCTTCTTTTCATCCAAAACAACCTGCTGTGTCCTCCTTGTTTTGATAAAAAGACTGATATAAACTGGTCGTTCAGTATGTCTGCTTTTGTGGCAGTATCACTATGTAAAATACATTTTCTGCGTAGAGGTGCTACTCCTGTAGACTCAGTACGTTTACCTTTGATAAATCTCCAGAATCTTTTGGGGTTGCTGGTGTTATCGTCACTTTTAAAATATATTAGAAATATAGGAGTTATAAGTTCTTCTTGATGTTGATTGCGTTTCCTTTTTGATTTTCTGAAAGTTATTCCAATCTCTTACTTTTCCACTCTTTTTTTGCTTTCTGATAATATCGTTTTTTCTTTCGTGACATTTGTTTTATCACTTTATCAGTCAATGCTTGACTAAGCCTCTGTCATCTTAGATGGTATGTGTTCATCCACTAGTTTAGAACACTTGTCTGTAAATGCTAACCACAGAGAATTTACATATGTGGATTCTGTATATTTAGAGTTAAATTCCTGCGCAAATTTTGTCATATCTAAGCGCATCGCTTCCATATTTGCTCGTTTCCAAATCAAAACTGTACTCTTGATTGGTTTTTGATATTTAGCTCGACTCAGTGACTCCACATATGCGATAGTGTCATGATCGCTGATGCCGGGTATTCCAACAGAAAGGTGTACTAAATTAGAACGATTTGTAAAAAAATGTTTCTGAGGTAACATTATACAATTATTGACTTTGATATAGGTTGCTACAGGGATTTATCAACCTGAAAAAAGTTATATTCACTGAGCCGAAGGCGAGGTGAATATTTCTTTTTGAGGGTTGATAAATCCCAGTAGCAACCTATTCCAAAATCAATGATCGTTTTATTATATGATTATACCATTCTCTATCCAGAGTTGCCGTTCCTGCTACGCTACACAACATCTCTGTCAACGCCCATTTTACAAGATTTTTGTAAAATTTAGAAACAGTAAAAAAATGTACTTAAAATTCTTTGAATTATTGTAAATATCAATAAAGATGAAAATAAATCGCTCATTTCAAATCAAGTCTCTCTTAAAAATGATTTGTGATCGTTTTTAACTTTTTAATTTTTACCTCCGCAAAATAGTTCTCAAGGAAGTGGGAGGAAAATCATTTTTAAGAGAGAATTGATTTGAAATGAGTGATTTATTTTCATCTTTATTGATATTTACAATATTTAAAACAATTTTAAGTAGATTTTTTTTTACTGTTTCTAGATTTTACAAGAATCTTGTTAAATGAGCGTTGACAGAGATGTTGTGTAGCGTGGCAGGAACGACAACTCTGGATAGAGAATGATGATTATACATGGGAAAAAACGATTCCGGCATATTTTTAGCTTTTAAATATGTCCGGAATATTTTGACAGCTCCATTTGTTGCTCGACGCGTGTTTTTGGCATCTTTTTCTTTCAAGATTCTTCTGAATTCAGCCTCGTCCACTGTGGCAAACCGTGCAGACGGCAATTCGTCGTCCATTTTATTCTATTTTTGTGCATAGACGTTAAGAAATCCCGGATGAAAGACGCCCCCTGATTGACCAATATTGCCGAGAGACGTAAAATTTGATTGGACCGTGGAATTCTGGAATCTATATTTCTATTTTTAGCCCAAATTTTAGCCTGACATTACAGTCCACACTACCTATGAGCTAATTTTAGCTCATTTAAGGTTGACATCGCACGTACACATTACTTTTCAAGTTGATTTCAGCCAATTATAAACTAGACAAAGTTCAATCTTATAATAATTTCTCTTGTTGGAAAGTTGACGATTTGAATACGATCAAGTTAAGATTTTGGGGAAATGAAGTGCTAGTTTATCTCTTTAGCATACCTGCTGCTTGAGATTGTATCTGTATGCCAGTCTATATCTGGTAAGTTGGCATCTCCAACTATCCATATCGTGGATTTTTTGTATTTGTTCATGACCTCTTTCAAATCCTGGCACAAACTGTGTGTGATCAATATCTCTATTTGTTGTTGGTAAAAAGAAGCAACCACACCTTCTATAAGAACAGCAAACATTTCGCCAAGTATATTTACATCTACAACATGTATACTACTGATGTAGCAGGGTTATATCACCCACTTTAATTCTACCAAATTTGCTGCATGTCACTAATTGTGACATTACGATTATATGAGAACACCAACTTTAGCAAAGCTCATTGTCTTACATGACGTTATTCAACATCTCATTTGAAATCAGATTATGTGAGAAGATAACCGTTTAGTTAAAACGTTCTGCAGAGACGATAATAAACGATGGATTTTCATAAAGTACTGCGTTGACTACTATTATACCTATTTTGTCCCAGTATTGTTAAAAATGCTGTTATAGTGACAACAGGAACATTTTAACCATAATGGAAGCGGGAGGTTTGGCGCCGTAAAACCTGATTCAACTCACCATTTCTTTGGAAATGCCTGTACCAAGTCAGGGCCATTTCGGCTTTCCAAGTTTTCCGGTTGTTGACTGATTTTGTCTGTTTGTTGATTTATGAGTTTTGCCTTTCCCTTTAGAAGATTACTCGGTGGTCGGTAATTTTGTTATTGCCCTTATAGATGTATATGAATAGTATAGATACAAGATATCATATAGCGTAAGAAATACTGACGGATTAAAGGATTTCTTTAATTGTACACATCTATATAATGTACAAATCTTCTTTACAATTTGTGATAAAAGAAATGGTAGATACAAACTTAGATAGGATTGTGGGTAGTATTGAGCTGAAAAGCCAAAACCATAGGTCAATTTTTAGGTCGGTACTCTAATTACATTAATTACGGTAATGTTATTGTTACTGGAGATCTTAATGGTGATTATATAAAAAATAACAAATTAATAATTAAAAACACCGTCAAATCAAAAGAGCTTCACAATTTTGTAAACAGACAATTTAGTTTACATATATTTTATTAATTGATATTTTAATTTTTTTCCAAATGTTGTAGAGTTAAATCTATCTGACACGAATCGCCTTGGGGCCAACTTATCTATTTAGATACACGTGTTTGGTTTATACATGTTAAATTAACAAAGATTTCTATATTGGTGCTTTAATTAAGGTTCGGTTTATGCAGTATTCTGGTTGATTAAGGTTCGGTTTATACAGTATTCTGGTTGATTAATGTTCGGTCTATACAGGATTCCGGTTTATTAAGGTTCGGTTTATACAGGATTCCGGTTTATTAAGGTTCGATCTATACAGGATTCCGGTTTATTAAGGTTCGGTTTATACATGATTCCGGTTGATTAAGGTTCGGTCTATACAGGATTCCGGTTTATTAAGGTTCGGTTTATACAGGATTCCGGTTTATTAAGGTTCGGTTTATACAGGATTCCGGTTTATTAAGGTTCGGTTCATACAGGATTCTGGTTTATTAAGGTTCGGTTTATACAGGATTCCGGTTTATTAAGGTTCGGTTTATACAGGATTCCGGTTTATTAAGGTTTGGTCTATACAGGATTCCAGTTTATTAAGGTTCGGTTGATACAGGATTTCGGTTTATTAAGGTTCGTTCTATACATGATTCCGGTTTATTAAGGTTCGGTTTATACAGGATTCCGGTTTATTAAGGTTCGTTCTATACAGGATTCTGGTTTATTAAGGTTCAGACTATAGAGGATTCCGGTTTATTAAAGTTCGGTCTATACAGGATTCCGGTTTATTAAGGTTCGGTTTATACAGGATTCCGGTTTATTAAGGTTCGGTTTATACAGGATTCTGGTTTATTAAGGTTCATTCTATACAGGATTCTGGTTTATTAATGTTCGTTCTATACAGGATTCCGGTTTATTAAGGTTCGTTCTATACATGATTCCGGTTTATTAAGGTTCATTCTATACAGGATTCTGGTTTATTAATGTTCGTTCTATACAGGATTCCGGTTTATTAAGGTTCGGTCTATACAGGATTCCGGTTTATTAAGGTTCGGTTTATACATAATTCCTGTTTATTAAGGTTTGGTCTATACAGGATTCCGGTTTATTAATGTTCGGTTTATTCAGGATTCCGGTTTATTACGGTTCGGTCTATACAGTATTCCGGTTTATTAATGTACGGTTTATACAGGATTCCGGTTTATTACGGTTCGGTCTATACAGGATTCCGGTTTATTAAGGTTCGGTGTATGCAGGATTCTGGTTTATTACGGTTCAGGTTATACAGGATTCCTGGTTTATTAAGGTTAGGTTTATACAGGATTCCGGTTTATTAAGGTTCGGTTTATACAGGATTCCGGTTTATTAAGGTTCGGTTTATACAGGATTCCGGTTTATTAAGGTTCGGTCTATGCAGGATTCCTATTTATTAAGGTTCAGTCTATGCATGATTCCTGTTTATTAAGATTCGGTCTATACATGATTCCGGTTTATTAAGGTTCGGTCTATACAGGATTCCGGTTTATTAAGGTTCGTTCTATACAGGATTCCGGTTTATTAAGGTTCGGTCTATACAGGATTACGGTTTATTAAGGTTCGGTTTATACAGGATTCCCGTTTATTCATGGTTTGATTTAGACAGGTTTCACTTTGTATGTTAGTCCATATCTATGGAATATATTATTAGATAATTTGTTTAATCTGCTTTTATTCTTTTTTTCTATTAACATACCTTCCACTGGCACTTTATTTTATTTCACTATATACGTCCACTGTTTAATTACCTCCCTTAATTCGGTTGTAGTCTACAATTTTAACGCGTTTTGAATATTAGATATCATAGTTTATTACCTTAAAACATCGTTCTAGTATATTTATCTATAGAAATTGTCTAATTATACCTTTTTGTTGTGAGGTTTGGCAGACTGATGTCACTGTGTAAAAGTCTTTATCTGAATTAAGAAATAATCCAAGGAACCCATACTTTGCATCCAGTTTTAAACGTGGGAGACACTATTTTTGGAAAGATTTATCCCGAGCGAAAGCGAGGGATAAAATGCAACGAAAATGATGTAAGCGGTCTTTTTTTTAAATCACAGACTGATTGACAGTATTATAGATAAACATCTCTTGATCCAATTAGAAATCAACTGATATGTTTTAATGGATCCAGTCCTTGATGCTAAAAGTATTACAAATAAGCATTGTAACTGTTTAAGTTTCAGCTCCAAATGCATTGGCAACACAAAACGAAACAGTATTTCAAGATGGCTGCTCATTTACATTTACAATATTATTTATATTATATATATTTTATGTTCGATGTTTTGTTTTCAGAAGCGTTGACATGGAAACAATACAATACCGGTATTGCAACATTTGTGATCATGACAACGAATCTAAATTGGCTGCCACCTGGTGTCCGGAATGTGAGGATGTCCTGTGTACCGACTGTAACAGGTACCATGTCAGATGTTCATCAACTAAACAACACATCGTGATTTCCATGGAAAATTACCAGAAATTACCCAGTTCCATTCTATCTATAAAGAACAGATGCACCAAACATGGCAATAAGTACGAATTCTACTGCTCGATTCATGGCGACCCTTGCTGCGTTATGTGTACAAGAGATGATCATCGCCATTGCCAATAATTATGTTCCATCCATGAGGTAACAGAAAATGCCAAGTCATCGACGGCCATTGCGCACATTGAAAGAGATCTCGAATACATTGATGGCACATGGGAAAAAATAAAGTCAGATATCACAAATAATATTTCTGATATTAACAAGCAAAAAAGACAATTTTTGTCCGATATTTCAGACATGCGCAAATTACTTAAGGACCATTTAGATAAAATTGAAAAACAAACAGTTGAAGAGATGGTGTCAGAAGAACAAAATTTACAAGTGGAATTAAAGAATGTATCGGTTGCCATGGAAAGAAAAAGAACTGAATTTGATAATATTCGGCAAGATGTATGCAAAATTAAGAAATATGCTAGCGATCTGCAGACTTTCATAGGAGTGAACGCAATGACTAGAATATTGGACGAAAAAGTGAAGAAAGAGAACAGGGAATTAAACTATGAACTTTTTGAACTGAAGCTTGACTTTTCATCAGAATTGGAATCTTTTGTGAATTTTTTTTTCACATTTGGTGTTGTATCTGCTACAAGGAAGCATTGTAGTACCAGTCTTAGGAAAGAAGCTGAATTGCAAGCGCAGACTCCACAAGAAAGCAAGCTGCGTGTTCCATCACGACTTACAAAAAGGACGACTATAAATTTTCAAGCTACAGATAAGGGGCTTGTCTGCATAAGAGGTTGTGACATATTACCGGATGGCAAACTTGTTTTCGCTGACAGACAACGCAAACTGTTGTTGATGTTTTCTAATAATGGGAATTACGAAAAAGACATTGTCCAATTTTCAGGTAAACCGTTTGAGGTTTCATACACAGGAGAAAACGTTGTAGCTGTTACAATTTACAAAGAACATGAAGTCTTATTTGTAAACGTCATGACAAACACCATTATAAACACGGTAGATATTGGTCATCGATGTTATGGAACCGATTTCAACATGAATCGCCTAGCCATTTGAGCTTTTCCAAAATATACGTCTAATCACATTGTATATTTAGACCCCGAAGGTAAATTGATTGATCGGATCAATATTGCCGGTTCGACCTCCACATACATATCATTGAGTGATGATACCATCAAGTGTACGGACTGGTTTGCCAATACGATTTACTGTTATACCCTAACAGGACAACAGATCTGGGCCTTCAAAGACGAAAACGTCCTACGAAAACCAGAAGGAATTTCCTTAGGTAAACATAGGAACATTTATGTGGCTGGTAATGAGACAAACAACGTTGTTGTACTTTCACCTGATGGTACAAACTGCAGAGAAATCTTAACCAAAAGTGATGGGTTGGATAAACCGTATTCATTACGTATCAACATTGACCGTAACGAGATCCTGGTATGTAATAAGGCGGGCCCAGCATTTCTTTTCTCTCTGGATGACATGTAAGCTGTGCTACTGGAAGTTATCAGGGATGACAGAGAACTATTACAACTTATTGTAGTATTGGTGTAAAAACATTGTACATTGTAGTGAATATTTGACAATGATGTTGATGAGAATTTATATAGAACTTATGTATAATTAGAAGTTAAATAGAACTTGCGTATATGAGAAAATATGTTGGTCCTATTTCTAGCTGTATATTTATCTTAAAAAATATTACTTGTATATCTTAAAAAACTTTAATGTGGGGTTACATTTTTGCTTAATTCTGTAATAAAAATAGGAAAGTACTCTGCACGTCTCTTACCATCATCTGTAGTGAATTGTTTAGCATGGAATAGCAACCTCTTTAAGTAACATTAACGAATGTTTATTGTTGAGAAGAGTTTGAAGATACAAAAGAGGTAATAAAAAGCTGTCAATTGAAGAAAAAAATGAATATAGACAAACAAAGATCTACAGAAAACTAAAGATCGACCAACATGAACCCCACTCAAAACCGTTGGTGAACTCATGTGCTCCGGACGAGTAGGCAGTCCCCGCTCCATATGTGGCACCTGTCGTGTTATTCTTGTTACAAACCGGTGGAGAACTCATGTGCTCCGGACGAGTAGACAGTCTCTGCTCCATATGTGGCACCTGTCGTGTTATTCTTGTTACAAACCGGTGGTGAACTCATGTGCTCCTGACGAGTAGGTAGTTCCTTCTCCATATGTCGCACCCATCGTGTTATTCTTGTTACAAACCGGTGGTGAACTTATGTGCTCCGGACGAGTAGGCAGTCCCTGCTCCATATGTGACACCTGTCGTGTTATTCTTGTTACAAACCGGTGGTGAACTCATGTGATCCGGACGAGTAGGCAGTCCCTGCTCCATATGTGACACCTGTCGTGTTATTCTTGTTACAAACCGGTGGTGAACTTATGTGCTCCGGAAGAGTATGCAGTCTCTGCTCCATATGTGACACACGTCGTGTTATTCTTGTTACAAACCGGTGGTGAACTTATGTGCTCCGGACGAGTAGGCAGTCTCTGCTCCATATGTGGCACCTGTCGTGTTATTCTTGTTACAAACTGGTGGTGAACTTATGTGCTCCGGAAGAATAGGCAGTCTCTGCTCCATATGTGACACCTGTCGTGTTATTCTTGTTACAAACCGGTGGTGAACTCATGTGATCCGGACGAGTAGACAGTCCCTGCTCCATATGTGGCACCCGTCGTGTTATTCTTGTTACAAACCGGTGGTCAACTCATGTGCTCCGGACGAGTGGGCAGTTCCTGCTCCATATGTGGCACCAGCCGTGTTATTCTTGTTACAAACCGGTGGTGAACTTATGTGCTCCGGAAGAGTAGACAGTCCCTGCTCCATATGTGGCACCAGCCGTGTTATTCTTGTTACAAACCGGTGGTGAACTCATCTGCTCCGGACGAGTAGGCAGTCCCTGCTCCATATGTGACACCTGTCGTATTATTCTTGTTACAAACTAGTGGTATATATATTATATAACGACAATGAGCTACATTTGTGTGACGAGGGTAAACAAATATCTATGTAACCATTAAATAGCAAATGTATGTCCTCCTTTACAATAAATACAAATAACAAAAAAGTAAAAATAGTTAAATATGTTGAAGGTTATAGTTAAGTTAAATAGTTTAACATTTTATCAGAAATTTGTCCATTTTGTCTGTCATCATGGCGCCAGATAAGTGTAATCGATTCAATGTTTGATCGCAAGTGAGCAATATTTCTCCTATATTCATGACGGAGAACATGTTTACAAACAATAACAACAGTTTGAAGGTACCAAAGGGAGGTAATCAGAATACGTCAAATACCCCTTCCGTAGATTTTGAAAGAACAGTTTTTTTTAGGCGCCTGATCTGTCCCGTTGTACGGATTGTCCCATTGGTCCAGCACCTCTGTATAATAGTTTGCTGAACTATTTCTCGTCCTGAATATTCAAGACATATTTGTCTACTAGACGTTAAGCCACCAACTACCTACCAAAAAGAAGAAATGACAACCAATCTGGATTCAATATAAAGTCAATAAAACACTACCATGGTATATTTAATAAAAACGCAGACATCTAATTTAGTGCGCACAACTGCTCTGATGGAGTGGTATTTGTTTTTCATAATGTATAATATAGATAAATTTACGACATCGTAATGATGTCATAGAGGACACACAAGAAACTTACCTTCACATCGACTACCCGTCCAGTAACCATGACATGAACACAAAGCTGAGCCATTCCCGTCATTTGTACATACACCATTGTTCAAGCATGGATTACTGTAGCATGGATCCACTGGAATAGCAAAATATTATTCACCAATAGTTGATGTTCTAAAAGCACTACCATACATATGTATATGTTACAATTACGTTTTACGCGTTTCAGGAATAACCTTCACCAGGCACGCTCACAGCCAACAAGACCGGAAAGGCAAACAGTTCAGAAGATTTTGGGTGCAACTGAAAATTTAACATTCAGGATACATTTATTCTCGACTTTATTTTCTCTTTTCTACATAAAATTCTTTGAAATAAGATATTTTTGATAGTCAATCCTATTTATAATGGCTTGTATCTCGTCGTAATCTGAGATGTATTTAAACTTTATAAAATCTTAAACTAGCGAATTCAAATAAACAAAAACCGTATAAACTTATTAATTTAATGAATAGATATAGAAGAGAGGAGATTTTAGACTATAGTTTAACCTCCTTCCCCACACACGTTTGATGGAGGTGAATGTACCAATATCCCCCTCCCCCACACACGTTTGATGGAGGTGAATGTACCAATATCCCCCTCCCCCACACAGGTTTGATGGAGGTGAATGTACCAATATCCCCCTCCCCCACACAGGTTTGATGGAGGTGACTGTACCAATATCCCCCTCCCCCCACACGTTTGATGGAGGTGACTGTACCAATACCCCCCTCCAACACACACGTTTGATGGAGGTGAATGTACCAATATCCCCCTCCCCCACACACGTTTGATGGAGGTGAATGTACCAATATCCCCCTCCCCCACACACGTTTGATGGAGGTGAATGTACCAATATCCCCCTCCCCCACACACGTTTGATGGA
>MJUT01056352.1:402493-416403 GCA_002080005.1 Gigantidas platifrons
CTCTGATGGAGTGGTATTTGTTTTTTTAGATTTTGAACTGCTCTGATGGAGTGGTATTTGTTTTATAGTATTATTGGCCAACACAGAAACAACCAGTTAATGACACCTTTATTAAATAATTCGACTTATGTTGTTTATACGACAAATATAAGACCTACTAAGCTGGTTCTATACGGACCTTATCATTTTCACATGGTATTTGAATTCCAGACTCCAGTGTCATTGTGCATGTCTAGATGAAACAGTTGAAAACTTCCAACATAATTTTATTAACATTTATTGCTTGCGGAGTCTGCGTCTGGTAGATTTGCTGGTTTGTCGGACTCCGAGTGCTCTTCATAATTTAAGTCATCAAAATTATAGAAATCCAACTCAAAGCTCCCAATTTCCTTTGCTAATTGATGCAAGATTTCTTTGGCTTCTTCATTTGTGAAAGCCACAGGCTCACTGTCAACGACAGCCTTGTCAGACCACATGTTTGTAATAATTACGTCATGAAGAATTGTAGTATGCGAACGTAATGTAGGAACGGAAGTAAGATTGCAAACCGGAACCTATACAGCTTTTTCGGCCCCGGACCAATACGGACCAAAGCTGTATTGGCCCGGGGCCAAAAAAGCTGTATATATATTAAGCTGGACAGAGCTACTGTATTATACAGGCTGATTTAAACGTATTAGGGCTGTTTTAATCATATTATTTAATAAATTAGATTATGAACTGTTCTGATGGAGTGGTATTTGTATTTTAGCTTTTGAACTGCTCTGATGGAGTGGTATTTGTATTTTAGCTTTTGAACTGCTCTGATGGAGTGGTATTTGTTTATTAGATTTTGAACTACTCTGATGGAGTGGTATTTGTGTATTAGATTTTGAACTGCTCTGATGGAGTGGTATTTGTTTTTTTAGATTTTGATCTCAAACTTTTACCAGATTGGTCCTGCCGGTGTAAGATATCGCTGTTCACATCATACCAGTACTTCCACCAAATTTGTCCATTTGCTGAATGCAGTTGGCGGCAAAATATTCATTGCGGCATTTATATACCCAAGCTCCACCATCGACCCGTTGTAGAAGAAGTCGTGACTTATTACTTATCCCACAGGAGTCTGTTCTGACGATGGCGTGGTGTCAGAACAACAGCTTTCACTGATCGTCCTGCATCGTGTAAACAGCTATTTACGTTCTGATCGAAGATTCTAAGCTCGCCTGGTATTGCCGAGGCAGTAGAGGATGCAGTTGTAAACCTTTCACATTAAAACCACGTAGGTAAATGTACCGGTCCTGGGAAGCTGTCGTTCCCCTAGGTCGGTCAGATCGTGGGCGATCACGTTCAGAGCCTCGCTGACGATAGATAATAAACGTATCCAAAATGCGAGATATGGTGGTCTGTGAAACATTAAGAGCTGTTGCAACGGATATCTGAGATTGACCAGCTTCTAGGCGACCAATTGCATTGTTGCGTTCAGCTTCATTCAGACGTGGCATATCTTCACTGTTGACTGTCTACATGTGCAACTGATTTCAGACAGGGAATCCAATGCCTTGTAAAGATCTTAGACCCACTTTGCATGAAAATTGCATGCAAACTCCTTCGAGTCAAATACCACGTCCAATTCATGCGAGAAGGAATTAAGAATCAATTGGAATACGTCCTAGTTCATGACATTATATTTAAATACCCTATTACAGTTTTTTTCCTGTGCATTTAACGACATCTTGTAGAGATAAAATTATATCAATTTGTTTTCATTTCCCGAAAAAAAAATGTTCTTTCAACTATGCGTTTCTTTTTTTAAGACTGTTTAATCTCCAGACTATATACAGGAACTTCAATAAAAACATAGCGGGATGAATAGGGATGTCAATTACTCATGTGAAGCAATAAGCAATTTATATATTCAAGAGAAAAAAAAATCTAAGCTAATAGTTCAGAATCATCAGAAAGATGATGGCCAAATATTTTTTTTCAAAACTAGCGTAGCGCTGATTCAGGTATCACCAATAGCACTGATAAAGCACATGTTTTGTCGGTGAGACCATACAACCGGTGTTATCATAAAGTTAAGTTGATATGGTAGATTAAGGGTCGATACATATTACTACAATACAATGTACAATACAACTTACAGTGATGTCAGCCTTGGTAGAGTCACGAATGCCTTCCCACTAACAAATGACAATTTGTTATTTCCCCTGGTTCTGAAATATAGCTTCACATTAGAAAGCAGCAATAGTATCGACATTCCCGCATTGTCAAATCCTCAACATATGTAACAGGGTTTTCTGTTATTAGACGTGCGTTGATAATACATTTCCTGCCTGGTCACACCATCAGTGCATGTGCTATTGTTATAAGTAAGACTTACTGTAACAGATACGAAATATCAGAATAGTTTATTCATCTGGGATTCTGTGATGGTAATCATTCAATGTGCACTTCGAGTTATCTTAGGTACCAGTAATGATTTGTCCGAGTTCAATGTTGTCAAATTAAATGTCTTCTCGCTTCTTCCGTGATATGAAATCTACTACAATTTTCGCGTAGAAATGATATTCATTCGTTTTTCCTCCCATTTCTTTTATAAGGGATTCATGTTTTAGTTCTGTTTTATGATTGATTTATTTTAATGTTTGGTGCTTAACACCACTTTCAGCAACATTTCAGCTATATCGTGGCGACCAGCTTTAGTGGTGGAGGAAGCCGGAGTCCCCGGAGAGAACCACCGACCATGGGTAAGCAACTGGTAAACTTTATCACTTGCGGCTGCGAGTCGAGTGCACCTTTTTCGTAATTTACAAAGCCGGGTAGGTAATCCAACTACATTTGTACCTAACTCATTGAGCCACAGTCATGTATTTATTTACGCATACTGGTGTTCAACACGATTTGAAACAATGTTGTGATACAAACGTGATAGATTGTTGAAAGTGAAGATGCTCAAGATGAAAACAATGGTCGAAATAATTCTACACAGACATTCAAAGATTGAGGAACATAAACCCACAAAGAGTACGGAAGGATAAGCAGTTCCTCAAATAGAGTGTATAAATTTTATTTATTTACATCGTTTGCTCCAAATGTATAGGAATTAAATACTTTTTGAATTATCACGGTGGCACCGGTAGGTATATCATTAACCTCAAATCTGACACCAATGGCAAACTATCTACCACACTCTACGGCAAACTTAACTAAATGATACTCACAGATATCTTAATTTTGGTAGATTGCTGAAAGTGTTGTCCTCTATCATTGATATGCCATTGTGCTGTAACTCTCTATAAATAGTCAACAAATGCTTTTAGTTTGTACTTTATGCATTCTGTGGCTTTTTGTTCTGTCGTAGTAAACAGTGCATATAACACAAATATTGCGTACTTTATTTAATCTGTAGCTTTCAGTTCTGTCTTGAACAACGCACATAACCACATCGATGGTGTAATGGGTAGTGTGTTCATGTCGAGTGCGGTAGATCATTGGTTAGAACCCGGTCGAGTCAAACCAAAAACTAAAAACTTGGTATGTGTTGCTTCTCCGCAAGGCACGCAACATTAAGGAGTAAGAGCAAAGTCTGGTTAGCTCGGAATCAGGATAATGGATAGGAGTCGGGAGACAGTCTATCCGCGGACTGTTGGTTCAGTGAGCTAGCATTATGAAAATCCAACTAAGCGTGTTGGTCAAGTACAAAGCGGACTACATTATCGTCGCATTGAAAATTACATTGTTCTCGCCATGACATAGCTTTAAAAAACTGAGATGGCGCTAACCAATAATCACGGAAATATTTCTACATGTGTGATTGTCACTGTAAATTGTACACTACAACTTGATCAAATTCCAGAGTTCTATTAGAAATCTCTTCACCAATGTGAAAACTGCTTCACTGATACATGCAATGCAGGAGTTTACATTTCACACCTTGTAAACTCGAGCTTGCAGTTTGTATTCAGACTGTGTACAACGTCACCATATTCTGAGTACTAAGTTATTAAGTTTAAAGAATTATCTCATCTTATCTTTCAAAACGTTCTGCGGAAGATATAAACACCTTGTTGAAAAGTATAGTCACTTGTGCAAGGATGACAAGCGATGGTATTGGTAATTTTTAGTTCAAAGTATATCTTTGTTTCCCTATTATGTCTTTTGATGGCCTTGTGCTTAACTGCTAGTAAAGGCCATGGGCTCTCATCATATACGTTTGCAGCATCTTTCATTTTAAAACCAAACCGGATTATATAGATATCACTTCTATTACTATTTTGGAATAATGTGTTTATACATTTGTACAAATCATACTAAATGATACTCACAGATCGATCAAGTTTGGTAGATTGTTGAAAGCGTTGCCCTCTATCATTGATATGTTATTGTACTGCAACTCTCTATAAATAGTCAACAAATATCTTAGTTTATACTTTATACAATCTGTGGCTTTTTGTTCTGTTGTATTAAACAGTGCATACAACACAATATTGTGTAATTTTGAGTTGTTTCAAGTATTTATATTGTTGTTAAAAATAACTCTTCTAATTAATGTAGTTATTTACAAACATGGGCTTCAAAGATGGTCCAATTAATAAATATCCTTAAACTTTCAGCTGTTCAACAGTACTTCAATAATTGATAAGAAAAAAAGTTCTGTACGTTGGTTGTGATATTTGGTGTAAATTGTTCTTAAAACTGGTTATAAATAAACATATATATTGTATGTTAGAGATTAGAATAAAATAAGAGGAATACTTACAAATATTACATTCTACGGAACGACGGTAGATAATGAAAGATTCATATCACCCAGGATATGTACTGTTATTTAGAGGGTCAAAAATTATTTCGAGTAAAGGGTTTAAAAAATACTGGAAAAACATAATAGATAGAGTTGAAATCCATAAACGAACATGACGAGGCGAACGCTTTCCGGCAAGAGGAGATAAGTCATCAGGTTATTATTGATAAGATTTATATCAAAACTTCAAGATAACAAAGGGGGTAATGAAAAACCGTAATTCGGAGGACAGATAAAACAGTGACCATAAACAAACCACGGTCTAAAAAAACACTACACAGAAAACAGATAGAGCAACACAAACTTCAGTTAAATCCAGGTTGAACTCAGGTGCCCCGAAAGGTAACCAGTTCCTGCTCCACTAGTGGCATCCGTCGTGTCACTCATAATAAAACACCGGTGGTAAGTCACGAACGAGGAAAGAACGACGGTATTTGTCAACTAGACACAACATATTTTTGGTCATGTAACAAACAAAAAGTGGGTAACGGTTTACTATGTCATGATATCATGTTTATTCTTAGATATGTTTTGTATCTGTACCACAGGTACTATAATAATGCTTTCATTCATGTACACGTCACGGTAGAGTTGAAACATTGCTAAAGTTGGCACTAATCACCGAACAATCAATCATTCATTATTTTGATATAATATTTCACATACAACTGTATTTGTGTCATTTAAATTTATTCCAACAATGCAGCGGTTTTATAATATATCGAACGCTTGTCAAAGGTATACGAATAAAGGGAAAATTGGAATTCAACATAAACTATAATCAGCATGGAGTTTAAGATCAAATTAAAAAATACAATATAAGATTAGAAAGAAAAGTTACAACCAATCTCTTGGTTTTAATATTTTTTTGTTCCGCAGAGTTAAGCTATTGCTTCACAAATATTAAGTATTATATATACCATGGATCTTTCGAATTAACTTATTTAAACCAACGAATCCGAAGGATGAGTTGGTTTAAATAAGTTCATGAGTAAGATCCGTGGTATATATGGTTTGTAGCAGAAATTACATGATTGGCAAAAGGGTGTTATCTTCGACGTCCACGTTAATCATAGAATAGCATGTAGATCTTTATATTAAACCATGACTTAAGCTCCACCCACTTCTATAGAAATTTAACTATTAATCTCATGTGATGTCAAAAACATGGAATAACATCAAGATCTTCATGTTAGGCCATGGTTTGTAAACGTTCACTATTTTTAAGTTGATTACTGCATAAAAACATCAAAGGAAAAATGCGTATTTATGTTACAAATACATTTATATTAAATATTCAAGATTATTATCATGACCATTAATATGTATAGTGTTCAAGCTATTTACATTAGCGCTGTTCGCTCGTTTAGATATGCGGGTTGGCATTTTACTCACATTTGGAAAGCCAGGAGAGTACAATGATGTATTTATGATAGAGGTATCGATTTGGTCTCTTTCTCCGATTTTTCTAGTTTTTTGGAAGCGTTCTGTGGTAATCTGTGTTTTACATTTTATTCATTATCTGCGTTTGAATAAATTCTAGGACCTGCATTGACGAGAATGGAAAATGTTGGTGTACGAGATTTTTACGATCATGACTTCGTACCTGCAATTAGATGTGATGGTTGGGCCTCTCAAGCAAAGGAATGGAACAGTAGACAACGTAAAATTGGATGGCCATCAACAAGCATCAATGTATGCTCTCAGAATGTCATGCAGTCCCTTTTGGTCACAAAAATGAGTCCTAGATATAAGAAAGGAAAGGAATGGCGCCTGTCGTTCACTTGCGCCTCACTGAAGCTTGCACATTCGTTAAGCTTAAAACAAAGACAAGCTTTTATTCTTTGCAAATTATTGATTGAAGAAACAATAGCAAAGCTTTTAATAAACAAACCGAGTCTACAACATATCAAATTAATATTATCTTATGAAATACAAACTTCTTTATTTTGGTTGTGCGAGGAAAAAATGACGTGGGGTAATATATTTGAGGATATATCCGACATAATTACAAAACTATTGTATTTCTGTCGTCAGAAATATCTACCTGATTATGTTATCTCTGACAAAAATATTTTCGAAACAATATCACAGCAGTCATTGGAGATATGTAACCATACCATTCAGTCAAATCTAGTTGATGGCAATGTTCTTAAAATTTTAAATAATTGTTTTGTGTCACGCTTTTCGGATCTTATTGAATACGACCTTCCAAAAGTACGGCTGATTAAAACTGTCATGTCAGAAGTTACACGTTTCACTGAAACAGGTATGCCATCTTATAGGTTGTATATTTTGTTTATCATACATATACTATTCGATGTACTTTCGGCAGCATTTTGTAATGCAAATAATAGTGATAAATATATTGAAATTGTTCCAATTTATGTCAACCTGAAATTGATCGAACACTTATTATTGCGGAAACTCCAAATTGACTCATTCTTTGATATCGGCTTTATAACAGAACTATATCAGACGAGGTATTTGATGAGCAATTCTACGCATATTCCTGGTGAATGTGATGATATCCCAGATGTGAATATATCTAACATTGACAGCGAAGAAGACACAACAGCGTCTCTTCAATCATTTGTTGGAATTGTCTCCGATGTTTTGGACGATATACTTAATTCCCTTTCAACGGATTTTGTTCTTAACAATTTGGAAATGGATTATTGGGTTGTAGCTGTCTACCTCTTGGGGGATCATTGTATCAATACTGGACTTGCATATCAGACCAGACAGGAAGTAATTGATTTGGAATCACTGATTGAAGCAAACACTGCCAAACCGCACATTGTTGAAAAGTTAATCAGCTCGTACGGTACAATTGAAGCCTTGAAAGAGACTTCAGCTAAATGTCAACAGGAAGTAGCCGAATGGTTTGAATTATATGTAATGTGTGCTCAGTATGGATTGGGACTCTATTATCATATCTGTGAAACATATAGCTGATACAATGTTATGACATTTAGCTGTCGAGCGGAAGAAATTGCTGTTTCCTGTGCTAAATCATTCCAGAGACTAATTCCAGAAATATTTGATTATGAAATGTTAGGAACCCCTGCATTAAGGAACAGAATCCGATTACTATTCAACGAAAAGTTTGATAAACTGAATTTATGAATATAAGATTTAAATTGATTCAATAAAACATAGATATTAAATTGAGCACGAACGACGCGTTTCTGGAATAACTCTCATCAGGTACACTCGAAGTCAAAATATAGGAAATAGTTTAAAAATATCCAGGGGGATATTTGACAATTGGTCCTAAACACTTTTGTAATGGGCTCCTAGCTCCTACACTATGGCAATGGTGTCTAAATGTATTCAGGTAGGATCATGTTGGCTAATCGAACTTTGATGCATATAAGTGACCGGGTAATAATGACGGCTCTCAGAGCTAAGCGCACAAAACAGCTCCGTGAATCCCCAGGTGGAGGATAGCAACTACAGTCTCGATAGAGGGTAGGGAATGTCAAGTTATAATACACTAAATATCTATTGTGTAGTAAATAAAAACTTAGATGTAATATTTAGTGTCCACGATTCTTTTCGGGAATACTCTTCATAGGTCATAGTAAAAAAAAACTTCAAAAGCAAAATAAATTAAAAAGTTTGTGGGAGCAAGTAAACAAAAGGGGCTAAGCAGGTTAGTTAAACTCGGCTAAGGTCACCTATGCCAGAGGTAGGAGACCCTTAGTTTTATTAATAATTATATTTTGGAGAACCATAAATGTTAGTACTAGATATATCTACTAAACCATATCAGTATCGTAACACTGACTACTAAATATCGAAACAAAGTAGGCACATTGTTTCCGCTTCAAAGTTTTCGTCACGAGCCAACTCTACATACCTTTCGTCACCAGCCAACTATGCATACTTTCGACTTAACCCAACTCTACATAATTGTCGTCACGACTCAACCCTACATACTTTTCGTCACGACCCAACTCTATCCCATTGTCCCATCATTTCTGCATCATTCTTATTGATGNACTCTATCAGTATCGTAACACTGACTACTAAATATCGAAACAAAGTAGGCACATTGTTTCCGCTTCAAAGTTTTCGTCACGAGCCAACTCTACATACCTTTCGTCACGAGCCAACGATGTATACTTTTCGTCACAACCCAACTTTACATACTTTTCGTCACAACCTAACTCAACTCTACTTACTTTTCGTCACGACCTAACCCAACTCTACATACCTTTCGTTACGACCCAAATCTACATACTTTTCGTCACGATCAACTTATAAAAACTTTTCGTCACGCCCCAACTCTACACACTTTCGACTTAACCCAACTCTACATAATTGTCGTCACGACTCAACCCTACATACTTTTCGTCACGACCCAACTCTATCCCATTGTCCCATCATTTCTGCATCATTCTTATTGATGAACTCTGAATCACTGCTCGTACGACGTTAAACAGTCATCAATCATTCATAACAATGAACTGAACTCAACACAGAGAAGTTAAATATGATACTTGGCCACTGAACTCTATTCAATGACAAATGTATCATATCTAGCCGTCATTGATGTATCATATCTAGCCGTCATTGATGTATCATATCTAGCCGTCATCAAACATTGTTATAAACTTACCAAACAAAATAAATTGCGAGGTATCATACAATTGACATGCAAGTGTGTTGCATACTTGTATAGGTTGTAAGTTAATAAACTGAATACTGTCATCGTGTATTGGTGTGTTAGAGGTATCCATTTCACTTCTTCTACTGTATTTTTTAACAATGTCGACAGTGTTGTATTATTTTGTCAATACCACACTCTACAAATACCATTGTCATTTTTAATTTGGAAAACGGTTACTGTGAAAATAACACTGAAAATTCATATTTATAAAAGATTAAACGTTCTCAAATTACACACAGTACCCACAATGTAGCAAATTGCCTATACATATTTTAACAGAAAAGGTAGAAAAATAGAGTGTAACTATGTTAAATTATCTCTTATCTTTGTTTTCTGTGTAATGTTTTGTAGATCATTGTTGTTCCTTTTGTACTTTCTCGTTTGGCCATTTTGTTGTCTGATCTTCGATTTACATATTTTTATTACCCCTTTAGTATCTTTAAACTCGTCTTATACATTTATATTTTAGCATAAAAAATAATTTCTTTTAAAAATTTCAAAATTGTGTCTTCTGTGACATTTGTAAATAAAAAGGATCAATTGTTGACATTGGAGAATGTCTGGCGAATATCAACAACATCTACGCAGTCGATTAAAACATGATTTAGTGAATAATTGGAATTACACGGAATACATTCCGGTCATGCCTCATTATTTACGAAAAAAAACGATTTAATGGAGTTCGTGTTACTCGATCTTTAGTTTTATGTGTATGTTTTGTAGATCGTTCTTTGTCCTCTTTCTTTTGCCCATTGTGTTGTCTGTATAGCAGTAGGGGCTAGCTGTTGTCCCCTTCTGGGCGTGTAGTGGTAGTACTTCGCACCAGATTCGATCATGTGGGATACACTTGTTGTATTTTGCAATGGCTAAATCACAATAAACATATATCACATAACAACATATTTATTAAACAAATTATCAAAATGTAAATTTATGCAATTTAACAGCAATAAACCAATATAAAAAGTCCGCTCTAAAAATACCCAATAATGTAATAATTTACTTGACTTCGTGTTGTGCTTTCAAAATGGAACAATTAAATTTAAAAAAAACGGGATTATAGTGATCCTTATGTGTTCGGAGACGGTCCCTAGACTTAACTAAGAAATGGATATAACTTGTGTAAAATAGTGTAGGTCACTATCTGGGAAGTCTAGCTTCTGTGTGCCTGGTACAACTAGCATAGTTCTGTAGGGGATGAGGGTGGCCTGGCTACAGGTCGGCTCAAACTGCAACTGCTTTGAAACCCAAAACTTGCTTTATTTATACACTAAGAGACAATAGAAGCGATAACCGTGACGACATTATCATATGAACAACGAGTAAGACTTGAGTGTTACGAATGCAATTTTAAAACTGATGCATGTATTGGTCCAAACTGACCACTAGCTGAAGAGCATATACAATGGTTTGGACATTGCCACTTCCGGTTTACACGCCCAACATGTGAAAAATAATGAGAAAATTATCTTAAACCAAACTTGCAATACCAAAATCAAAATACGTATGTGAAATGTGTGTATGATATAATAATAAAAATTCATATGAATTCCCAGCCGAAAACTCCTAGAATTAAATGAAGACAAAATCCAACCCTACTACATTCCTCCCCCTTAAGAGCTATTTACCAAGAAATATTGATCACCAATATGAAAATAACTAAGCATAAAAATTAAATACAATTTCAAAAATTCAAAATAGAAAATGAGAGTATATTATATTTTTCCATTAGTTCCTCTAGTTCTCTTCTGGCTGACAGACAACTTGCTGTAGATGCCAAAGCTTTCGCCTCACGGACCTGGTGCTCCCCCTCCTTCCTATTTTGTATGAACACACTGTTTTCCTCTGGAGTCCCAATCGTCGACAGAATAGGATCACTAGATGGAATGAATTCATTATTCTCCACATACACAGGTATGATGCAATAATCTGTATCACCTGTAACTTTATGTACATTCCTTAGATGTTGAAGAACCCGTGTTCTTCTATCGAAAACTCTTCTACATATTTTACATTTGCTAATCTGGCGCTTTGGCTGGTGGATATGCTGCCAGTGGGTAATCAGGTCCCTTAACTTATGATACTTCATCATTGACGAACATCTTTGGACGACACAATATTGCCCCAGTGGGTTAAATATTGGCCTGATAACCTCGCGGTGGAACTGTTCCTGTTCCAGCGAGTCAGGTTTTAATTCTAGGACATCTGCCATTCTGAAACTATACAGAAATACTAATAATATTCTGCTTAAAAGCAGTATTACATTACACACATATCATTATTCACTACAAAAATTTTAAACAGTTATACTATAGTCCATTAAACATTAATACATGTATGTATTATAATAATCATAAGAAAAATTCAAATTAACTACTAGTATTTCCGCTGAATATTTCTGAAGATAGAAATAAAAAGGAATAAAATAAATTTAACCCTTGACATGAGTTGCAATTATGGAGAGAACCTGTCCCTAGGTGTTACTACTCTCCCTGCTCTAGTTTACACCGGCTTTGGTGTGCTGAAACTAATTGGGACAAATGGATTGGTGTCTCTGGCAGTATCATCTGAATCTTGTTGTGTAAAATTGTGTTATATTGTTATGTTTGTATCATGTGAGTTTGTTTGCTGTAAAAGCAAATTTTGTGTTGGATTTCTACCTAAATAAAGCTTCACGTGATCTACATGAACAATAACCGGTAATGTGTTTTCGTCATTTTGTATTGTGTAGGTGAGATCGGATAATTTCTCAACAACACGATAAGGTCCTGTCCAGCCTAGGCCCAAAATTTGATTTATTTTTGGAGGGTACCACCTCCAGACCCATGCTTTTTTATTCTCAAAAGTTCTAACTTTTAAACCTCGATCGTAGTAAAGCTTTTGTCGTTTTGCTACCTTGTCCAGTGTGTTTATATACCAATGAAAACGCATCTCTAAGTGCATGTTTCACTCATTCAACATATTTTATGGAACAGAAATCATTTTGATTTACAGGAAGACCAGACATAAGATCTACATGACATCTTATTTCATGCCCTAGCATTATACTATAGGGTATGTGATCATCCCAATCATTTCGATGCGAGTTCACAAAAATAGACAACATTTGCGTCAGTTCTATTGTACCTCTCTACCAAATCTGAACTCTGAGGTTTATATGGGTCAAAACGGGTTTTATGAACACCTAATTTTTTACATAAAATGTTTAATAAATTGGACTCAAATTCTTTTCATTGATCACTATGTATTTGTAAAGGGCAACCAAATCTATATAAATTCAGTAATTAGTTTGTCTGCCACCGTCATGGCCGTATGGTTAGGTACTGGGTAGACTTCTTTCCACTTTGAAAAATAATCCCCTATAACTATAATATATGCATTCCCACTTTCTGTTACTGGGAATTTCGAAATTCAATATTCTAATTAACCAATGGGAGGAAAGATAACGAACTGATATCATATCTGAGCAATTAAATGCCGTTTAACAAATTACTGCATTATAAAACAATCAATAGAAATGGCAGCAAATTTCGTCAAGATAACAGTTCGCGGTAATGAGGACTAGTCTTTCATATTTGAAAAAAAAAAACATTTCACTCTCTATGAACTAGGTAAGATATATTCATTTATTATTATATATCCCGTCCTGGTTGTAAGCACAATTTCATCTCTTCCCATTTATGGTTATATATAACTCTCATCACACACTGACAAGTCCGAAATAGAAGAGGGGCCAAAAGGGTGCCCCATAATATTTTGTCAAAATGTATAATTTTTTCTTCGCAAGTTATTAATAAACTTCACAAATAATTACACTCTCGCCGAAAATGTCTAACTACAATTTTGAACATATTTGTGTGAACATTTTGAATACCTTAAGTATTTAGTTGATATGTTCTCAAATTGTTGGATTTTTCAACCCTTTTCCGGAATTTTCTTGCCTTTAAACTCCATTTGCATGTTCGCCGTTATTTGCAGTGCTCACATTTTCCAGCAATACAACAAATATTTTGCTCCTCATCTAAAATACAATGTGACTGAGATTCATTGACTCATTTATACGAAAAACATATTGATGCCGATTTCCCCGAATCCCAAACTTTTCTATCGATGACGCTTTATTTTCTTATTATAAAAAGGGTAAGTTCCAAATGTGTTATATCTTGCATGAATTGTGTGGATCTAATAAATGGATCATGGGATTGTCTGTTTATTGTATCAGGGGATAGAGCTATCTTGGTTATGTGTGTTTATTGTATCAGGAGATAGCGCTATCTTGGCTATGTGTGTTTATTGTATCAGGAGATAGAGCTATCTTGGATATATGTGTTTATTGTATCAGGAAATAGAGCTATCATGGGTATGTGTGTTTATTGTATCAGGAGATAGCGCTATCTTGGCTATGTGTGTTTATTGTATCAGGAGATAGAGCTATCTTGGATA
>MJUT01056352.1:434290-485736 GCA_002080005.1 Gigantidas platifrons
GGTAACAAAACAGACTAGACATTTCGATGTTCTTTTCATTTCTTTGTCTGTTATTATTTATTAAAAATTCTTTTTATTTGAGAAACTCTATCAAATGCATATTTCGAAAAGAATATATTATTCAAAGAATAATATACATAAATTATTTACATTAACGTTCGAATTTGCGACATATTTTAGAAAACCAGTCATTTGCGCGCATTTAGCACACGGTAACAAAACGGACTAGACAAGCAAAAAGTTAAAATTCTCCATGAAATTTCACTTTCAAACCATATTTTTTTAATTATTTTTAAACGCTATTAAAAGCACATTTTGAATATATGAAATTTTTTTTTAATTGTTGCTACATTAGTTAAATTTTCTTACCAAAGAATCCATTGTGAATATATTTTTCCGTTTAATATGTCTTGTTACACCATCTTTGGAATATTTCGCTTCATCTGCTAGCTGCCATATTTGAAAAAACTGCCGAAAACGTAGTATGACGTCATAGCGAATTGTGCGGAGATTTCGTATTGCAATTCCCGCAAATTTCCGCACACAAATAAGATCTTCCGATTAAAATTACTAGATAGTCCTCGTTTTCCATGTTACAAGTTACACGCAATTTTTTTGACGAAGATTATTTTGTAAGGGTTTTGATTTAATTTAATCTAATTGTATTATTATTTAAAAAGGTATAATTATGTAACCCTGTCCTATAAGATACAAAATGTCTTATCAGTATGCATTTATTTCAAAATTATGATACATTTTACGAGGAAAATTACGTACATTTCATAGAGTGCCCCAATACTGTGCGCAGCGTCTTATATATTATATGGATTATTCCTCTTTGTCCAAGATGTTGCCTCTTTCTACGATTTTATTTTTGTGTAGGATCATGTCCCGATAGTGTCGTATTTCATGTTTTTCATTTTATAGGCCATTATATTATTTTCGGGAATTTGGGATTCACAATAGCCCTGCCCCGTAGACCAATATTTCATACAACTTTGTGATTAATCATGTATCTTGTCTCACTAATATAAATAGCATATATATTGGAGTTACATATAATTAAGCAATCTGTACACATCGTAACTAACGTAGACTATTCTACTGATCTCTATCATAGTTTATGAGATACAGTTTGTCAGTGACTTGCGGCAGGTCAGTCGTTTTCTTCGGGTAGATCTACTCGGGTTTCCTTCACCCCTTAAGCAAAGAAAAAAAATGACCGATACGATATAACGGAAATGTTGTTAAACGTTAAAACACCAATAGCTCCTACCAGATTTATATGTAATTAAAATCAACTGAGTGATTGTTGCTTAACGCCAAATTCAACAATTTTTCAGCTATGTCATGGCGAGAACAAGTTAATTTTCAATGAGATGATGATGAGGTCCGCTTTGATCTAGACCAACACGCTGCGTTGGATTTTTATAGTGCTAGATCACTGAAACAACAGTCCACGGGTAGACATATCGCTCCACTCGGACACATTACTCCGAGCCAGCCAGTCTTTTCTTCTTGATTTTGTGTGCTTAGCGGAGAAAAAACAAATACCAATTGTATAGTCTTTAGGTTTGACCCGACTGGAGCTCGAACCCATGATCTAGCGCACTATTCAACCAAAATGACATATATTTTTCTCATACTCTGTATAACATTTAAATGTTGTAACGACTGATGAATTTTTTATTTGCTATAAAGTTAACTTCTATTATCTTACAAGGTTCAATTATCTATAAATGTTCAGAAAATTATACTCAAATTCTTAATCCTGTAGTAGATCGTAGGGTGATGGGTGCTAAGGAGTCCCGAACAGCACCCATGATGCAAAACTACGATATCCAGATACGCCATTACAGAAGCCATACAGATAGACCAGAGCATAATACAGAATACTCGCTGTTAGGAGAGCTAATAGTAAATTGGTAAGTAGTGCTAATTTATTACAATCCTTTTTGTTGCTCTTGCATTGAACGGGAACCATTTTGTCCTCTGTAAGGGAAATGACTCAAACTAGAAAATTGAATGCCCCCGTCTCAACCTTATCCACCTCAACCCACCCCCTCCCCTCACCCCAATTCCAATTTACTACCTTACTTTTTGGCTTGGTTCTGAGGAATGTGTAGGGGTATAATGCAAAGAAAACACCTTGAAGAGCCAAAATGGATTTTCAATATAACTTAATTTCAAGGAATGGTATATTATTCATCGGGTATGGTGTAGAAAACTTATGTATAGATTTTAAAAGGGGTCTGTGTCTTAGTTTGTGTCTGTAAGACACATACAATGCCCCCGCAGTTATAATTGCAAAATGGTAAACCAATGTTTTGCTTATTCAGCATCAAGCAGAAATGACTGAAATAAATGAATCTTTACCTAACAATGTGATGTTCGATTGATTGATTGATTGAATTGGGTTTAACGCCATTTTCAGCTGTATTTCAGCCATATCGTGGCGGTCAGCTTTAATGGCGGAAGAAGCCGGAGTGCCCGGAGGGAGCCGTAAGCATAAAGAGCGCTGTTTACACGTTAACAGGTTTCAGTGGCTAAGTTCATATAAGCATAATTTTGTAAAAAAATTGTTGAAAATCAAAATCCATACAATATGCACACCTTCAGTGTTGGTATTAACTGTCTACAAAATATGAAAGGTGTAGCTCATAAACTGTAGGAGTTAGCCAGACAAACCATATATCCCATATGGATTTAGCAAAATCTGTCCAAGTTCATGCATCCATAATTTTGTAAATTGTTGAAAGTCAAAATTCATAAAATATGCACACCTTCACTGTAAGTTCTAACTGTCTACACAATATAAAAGGTCTAGCTCAAAAACTGTAGGAGGGGTTAGCCGGACAAACAATATATTCTATTTGGGGGCATAAATGAAAAGTTCAACTACCTGTCATTTTGAGAATATTTGATGAAAATCAAAAGCCTGTGGGCATGCACACCTCCATTATGTGTATAAACATCCTACAAAATATTAAAGCTGTAGCTCCAAAACTGTAGGAGGATATAGCCGGACAAACCATGTATTTATATCCGGACGGACAAACAAAATGACTAAGTCCAACTACCTGTCATTTTAAGAATATTAGATGAAAATCAAAATCCTGTGCACATGCACACCTCCATTATGTGTATAAACATCCTACAAAATATTAAAGCTGTAGCTCCAAAACTGTAGGAGGGGTTAGCGGGACAAACTATGCATGCTATAGTGTGACGAACGGAAGGACGGACGGACAGGGATAAAACAATATGCCCCCCGACCAATAGTCACGGGGGCATAATAATAAAATGTTAAAAATGTATAATTTTAGAATCAAGTCGGGAATTGGCAAATGGTATATTGCCAGAGAGTGGTCACTTAGTGTAAATTTACAAATTAATCTTCTTATTTCAAAATTATAAAGATCAAGATTAGAACATTCTTTAGAACAACGCTGTTCACCCAGTAAAATGTGAGTGTTGGTATTTTACTTACATGTCGGGAGCACTTGTATGACCGCATCATTTCACAAAAAGGGACGGGCTGGGCCCATAAAAATAGTTTAACTCCATATTTTATTGATGTTTAATTTTTAGTTTAAACATATTTTATTTGCCAATTAAACAGACAAAATGGATCAGACACAAGTAAAACATACTTATGAAGTCTTCTCCAAATTACAATTTGCTACAGTAAAGAAGTATATAAAAGGCATGCATTACTATATGTAGCACTAATAAAGAATCAATGATGATATTCACACAAACAAAAATGGAGAAAAAAAATTAGAAACTAGAAAACTGAATGCCCTCGTCCCCCGTCTTAACCTTATCCACCTC
This sequence comes from Gigantidas platifrons, assembly GCA_002080005.1. Classification (NCBI taxonomy): domain Eukaryota; kingdom Metazoa; phylum Mollusca; class Bivalvia; order Mytilida; family Modiolidae; genus Gigantidas; species Gigantidas platifrons. The sequence goes on from MJUT01056352.1 coordinate 438,125, forward strand.
AACCATCCCCCCCCTCCCACCCCCCTCACCCCAATTCCAATTTACTACTTTAACTTTTGGCTTGGTTCTGAGGAATGTGTAGGGGTATAATGCAAAGAAAACGTCTTGAAGAGCCAAAATGGATTTTCAATTTAACTTAATTTGAAGGAATGGTATATTATTCATTGGGTATGATGTAGAAAACTTATGTATAGACTTTAAAAGGGGTTTGTGTCTGTAAGACACATACAATGCCCCCACGGTTATAATTCCAAAAGGGTAAACCAATGTTTTGCTTATTCAGCATCAAGCAGAAATGACTGAAATAAATGAATCTGTACCTAACAATGTGATGTTCGATTGATTGATTGAATGGGGTTTAACACCATTTTCAGCAGTATTTCAGTCATATCGTGGCGGTCAGTTTTAGTGGCGGAGGAAGCCGGAGTGCCCGGAGGGACCCGCAAGTATAAGGAGCGTTGTATACACGTTAACAGGTTTCAGTGGTTAAGTTCATATAAGCATAATTTTGTATATAAAAGGTATAGCTCAAAAACTGTAGGAGGAGTTAGCCAGACAAACCATATATCCTATATGGATTTAGCAAAATCTGTCCAAGTTCATGCATCCATAATTTTGTAAAAAATTGTTGAAAGTCAAATCCATAATATATGCACACCTTCAGTGTAGGTACTAACTGTCTACAAAATATAAAAGGTCTAGCTCAAAAACTGTAGGAGGAGTTAGCGGGACAAAACATATATCCTATATGGGGACATAAATGAAAAGTCCAACTACCTGTCATTTTGAGAATATTTGATCAAAATCAAAATCCTGTGCACATGCACACCTCCATTATGTGTATAAACATCCTACAAGATATTAAAGCTGTAGCTTCAAAACTGTAGGAGGAGTTAGCGGGACAAACTATGCATGCTATAGTGTGACGATCGGACGGACGGACGGACGGACGGACAGGGGTAAAACAATATGCCCCCGAACCAATAGTCGCGGGGGCATAAAAATTAAGATTAAGATGGATTCATATGATGTGCACGTTCACCCAATTCAATTCCAGTTATACGATAAGGAATCTCTTTGAACATTTAATATAATCAAAAACATATAATACAATTTTGTTCATAAGTTAAATTTTCATTGCCACGTGTCAGAAATTCAATGTCTAGAGTGTAACAGGTTGTAATCCTATTGATATTACCTATCATTGTAGTTCTGGCTTGTGTGTATATAGGACATTCCAAAAGGAAATGTTTTAAATTTTGAAGGGCAGCTCAACATCGACAAGATGGGTCAGATACGATTCCAACTCGAAATAAATCAAAATTTAAAAACGAAGCTGAACTTCTTAGCTGAGTTAAAATATTATTTAATTTCCGAGGACCACAGAAAAGATGTTTGGGGACAGAATGATTTTCAGTTTCATCGATTTTCTGATTCGAATTTTGACAAGGTATCAACGTTTCGAATATTGTTATTTAAACTATTCCACTTTTTTTTTATTGTGGAGGGGATAAAAGAATCACTAGTCGAAGAAAGTCTACAGAAAGGTAAAATGATATCATTTCCATTTCTCAACGGATACACTGATGTACTTTGTATGGTGGGGGGAATCAAATTACAAAGATAATTAGGTGTATTTTTATTAACTATATTATAAAAAGTTGAAGTTCCTTCTCCTCCGTCTCACAGATAACAATTCCCAACCTGTCTCTGTATATAAGATTTCAGTTTTTGTAAAAATAGGTAAGCCTGTAACAATTCTGGCAGCTTCCAGTTGAAGTTGTTCCAGTTTTTATGAATTTCCAATCCCACAGTTATCCCATAATTCACATGCATATTCAAAAAGTGGTCTAATGTACACAAGATATAGTTTATCTAAAGTTAGTGCGACTAAGACGGTGCTTTAATTTACGTAGAATATTCAAATGTTTAGACACACTTCTTTTAATATTATCAACATGGGTATTCCACTTAGCATCATTGTTAAATGTAACACCTAAGTGTTTATGAGAAGTGGTAATGGGCACTGATTTTCAATTAAAAGGGAAATCAAGATTTTCTGGAACGTTACGATTAGAGAAAATCATGATTTCTGTTTTGTCAGGATTAAATGATATAAGCCATTTTTTGGACCATATATCCATTTCATTCAAATCATGAGCAATGCCATTTTTCATTTGCATTGTGTCCTTATTTGAATGACCAAACGAAGTGTCATCTGCAAGTAGTCTGCTCAGTGATATAAGTTTGTCAGCAATATCATTTATATATATAATAAATAAGAGAGAGCCAAGGACTGAGCTTGTGGAACACCTGCTGATATTTCACAATATGCTGAAGAATTATTTTTAATAACAACATTTTGTTGTCTGGCTTTTAAATAACTATTAAACCAATTAATTAGATTTCCAGTTATCCCATATGCTTTCATTTTATGTAAAAGGCCGCGGTGCCACACTTTACCAAATGCCTTAGAAAAGTCACAAAATACAAAACAATTTGCTTCCTTATTCTCCAATGAATTTAAAATGCTATTGTAAATTTCTAATAACTGATGTACTGTTGAATGCTTAGGAAGAAAACCAGATTGATATTCATATATAAGTTTATTTTGGTGGAGATAGTTATAAACATGTTTGTATATAACTCTCTCCATTATTTTTCCAACACAACTTATAAGTGATATAGGTCTGTAATTAGACGGCAATGAAGAATCCCCCTTTTTAAATACTGCAATAACATGAGCTAGCTTCCAGTTCGTCGGATATTTACTTTGTTGGAGTGATTTATTAAATATTATTTGCAAAGGCAATGTTATATTATTCGGACAGAGTTTTAACATTTTATGGCTGATGACATCAGGTCATGATGCCTTATTTGGATGAAGAATTTGAATTATGTCAGAAATTTCTTGGACACTTACATTAATATCAGATATTTTATTATTTGTTTTCAATTCGATATCGGGGAGGGTCGAATTTGCTTCATCCAATTTAGATATAAAACTAAAGTATTTGTTTAACAAAACACATTTTTCCTTGTCATCACAAGCGAACTCTACTAAATTTTTATCGTTAATTATGTTTTGAAGAGGGGGGAAATTATCAGATCCTTTATTTGACTTTAAAAGCATTTTCATAATTTTCCAAGTTTTACTATTTGATGTATTTTCAAGAATAATGTTAAAATACATTATTTTAACATTATTCTTGAATTGAAACAGCAAGAAAGACCGAAATGTCAGTAATCCAAACTATGTTTTTTTTCACTATAATTATAAGGTAATTAGAGTACACTAGCTAAAAGATATATAATAATAATTAGAAAAATATTGACATATATATCACACCGAAAATAATAAAAAAAAAAAAACAAACAAAAACGCAACAATAATTATTTCATAAAATAAGTCATTCAACAAACAAGAAATAACTTGTTTCAAATGTATAATACATGTTAAATACTCCGTTCATTTTAAAGGGTTAGAAACATATGAAAGTGCCCGTACCAAGCCAGATAAGTGAGTGGTAATGTATTTGTGTGTAAGGGTATCGATGTTGTCTCTGTTTATATGATTGTCTGATTATATCTTTGAACTGCTCTGACGGTGTGGTATTTTTTTTTCATAATGTATGATATAGACAAATATTAGACATTATTAAATGATAAGGAATTTTGCTGTTTGCTGATTGGCCTAAACAGCATTTTCTCAACTCTACCTCAGAGTGAGTACACCTCGCGTGCAGTGAGTACACCTTGCGTGAGGTATATTCAGGGTTTCAACGTTGTCCAACCATAGACGAGATTTCATTTCCAGTCGGCCAATCAAATTGCAAAAAAAAATCAAAATTTCAAAATTTTCCAAAATTTAAAAAAAAATTCAAAAATTTTAAAAATTTCAAAAAAATTCCAAATTTCTAAAATTTCAAAAAAATTCCAAATTTCAAAATTTTCCAAAATTTCAAAAAATTTCAAAAATTAAAAAAAGAAAATCCTAATTTAAAGAAATTTCTAAAAAAACAAAATTTGTTAAACATTTCAAAAGTATGAAATATTTTTTTTGTTTTCAAAATTCCTTATTATTTAATAAAGCAGTTATTGACTTTTAATTTCAGTCTACTCATGACGTATATGGACCTGGTCAATGATTGATTAACCTCGGCCGTTGGCCTCGGTCAATCAATCATTGATCAGGTCCGTATAGTCATGAGTAGACCTCATTAAAAGTCAATAATTGTATATTGTAATGACGTCACACAGAAAACGTAAAAAACTTACATTCACATTGACTTCCCGTCCAGTCACCTTGACATGAACACAAAACTGAGCCTTTCCCGTCATATGTACATACACCATTGTTCAAACATGGATTAGTGTAGCATGGATCCACTGGAATAACAAAATATTATACAATAATAGTTGATGTTCTAAAAGCACTACAATACATATGTATATTTTACTATTACGTTTATTTTCTTGCTCCATCTATCACGCCCATTATGTGTACTGATGAAATGCAAATCAATTCCATTATCAAATAAACGTTAAAGATTACCGAAATAAAAAATGGACAATCCATAGAAACTGCCAACACAGGTAACACAAGACGAAGAAAAGCACAACACACTATGTGTTGGACACCACCACACACAAACAAAACAAACATAATGTAAACCAGACATGAACCCTCCTACAAACAACTGGAGGCAAAGACGAACCGAACATCGTCTCTATGCGGAGATCGCAAAGGACATCACAACACGGAACTCAGAACGTAAAAACACATATTAGGACAACACAAACAACTAAAGATGAGCAACATGGACTCCACAAAAACCAGGAGGGTTACTCATATATACAATCAAGTCAGGTAAAAGTCTTGGCAGTGATAGAGGAAAGAAAACAGCAGGCATTTCACTCATTAGTGACGTTGGAAGTTCCACCTATCAGGGGTTAATTAATTAAGGAGTTTTTGACCGTGTATAACCCTGCTACATTTTTATGCCTGAACCAAGCCATTTCAATGATTTGAGGTGAGAGAAGAAATTAGCTAGTATATAGAAAATATATGGTAATGAGGAAAGGGATGGGTCAACAATTTTGACAGCCACTTTTTATTGCGGTGCATGTACCAAGTCAAGAAAGTAAAGGGTCTTGTATTTGTGTTAGAGGTTACGAATGTCCTTCTTTCTACGGTTTTCATATTAGATTTTGGGCAGTGTGGTATTTAGTTTTTCATTTTATCACAAAAGTATCTAAAACATTTTTGAAGAAAAACCTCGTAGAAATCTGCATTTGTGAATAAAAATTATTGCAAAATTGGTCAAGAAATGACATCTGTGTAATCTGTGTAAAAATATTGTGGTTTTATATGAAATATACCGGTAATAATGACGTTAACCAACAACTATGTCTACTGAATTCAAATAAAGATTTTCATAACAAGTATCCGTTCTAACATTAGTTTACCTTGAAAATACTTTTCTTCTTGGTTGAAGCATTTGGCAATTCCAGATTCATTATAATAACATTCGCCGTCATTACACACTACAGTGCTACATGGTGATACTACAAATAACATACACATTTATTAATACATACTAAGAAAAGGACTGGGTATTGGTTACGTTTCCAGGGCTTGACCCACAAAGATGCCCGCCACATTCCAAGCACCGGATAGTGGATGTCTACCTGGTAGAACAGGGTTGTCGCGCTGTAATACAGAATGCATGAACATGGACCATAATGTAATCGGAGAGTGCCGCTATGCTTACGCGTCAAATGCCCCTTTCGTAGATTTTGAACGAACAGTTATTTTTGTAAGCGCTTGACCTGTCCCGTTAGAGTGCAACACTGTTTGCACGTCAAATAACCATTTCATTGATTTCGAATGAAAGGTTTCTTGTAGGGCCCTGACGTTTCCCGTTACACGGATTGTACCATTGTTCCATTATTTCTGTGTAATATTTTGTTGAACTAGTTTTCGTCCTGAATATTCTAGCAATATTTGCCTCCTGGACGTTAAGCAACCCACTGCCCACCAAAAAGAAATGACAACGAATCTTGATTCAATATAAAGTCAATAAAACACTACTATGGTATATTTAATAAAAACACAGACATCTAATTTAGTGTGCACAAAGCGTTTCTGTAATAACCTTCATCAGGCTGACAGCCAAAAGACCGGAAAGACAAACAATTCACAAGTTTTTGGGAGCAACCACATTCAGAAATTGATGGTACTTTTCCTCATAAATATTCATCATATTCAAATTAGATTTTGATCACGTGACTGCAGTTTCAAGCTTGATGGATTGTTTATTAGATTTGTCATATAATAGCATACAGAACGGAACATCAACGTGTCCGTCAATGATTCGATAATCAAAAGTTATTGTTGATTTCCGCAAACTTTTTCTTCTGTCAAAATTCAAACCTTTTTGTTTTGTAACGATTTTACCCATTTCTGTGATGTCGCAAGCAGGCAAAAATAAGCTTAGAAGCTAGAAATATAAGCTTAGTCAATAGAATTGCTTCTATTATTAAGGAATCTAAATTAATTTAAGAAAATATGTCGCCAAATGTCATTAATTGTTAACTTGTGTGTCAAACACAACAAGGTTCATGTATTTCAGACATTTTTACATAGACTCTGAAGACTAGATAAGGGTTTGCCGCCTTGAATTTTCGTTTAGTCCAGCAACGTCTAATATTGTTTTAATTAATTTTTATCTCATTTAATTCTGCTTGATTCCATTTATCATTTTCAAGTTCAGAAAATGACATGTATTCAATTAGGAATGATATCATCTATACAGATCATATGGAAATTGCAGTCGTCCCTGTTGCCATCTCTAATGAAACTAGTGAATTCAAATCAAATACGTAAAAACTTATTACTTTATTGAAAAGATATAGCAGAGGGTAGATTTGTGCCTATAGTTTATTCCCCCACTCCCCAGTAACACTTTTTACTGAAGTGACTCTACCATGACAAAACAGTCAGCAGTCATATATTTATTTGTTTGTGGTATAGAATATACATAGAAATTATTGAACCAATTAAGGACCCTTGCAGCTTTATAATTTCATACAATGATTACAATGATTAGAATACATAATAACAATTAAATTGATGAATCATAATACGATTTACCAGGAAGGAAGCAGGTGACCAAGGGAGATAAAACACCAACCGTTATATATTATATGGATTATTCCCCTTTGTCCAAGATGTTGCCTCTTTCTACGATTTTTTTGTATGTAGGATCATGCCCCGATAGTGTCGTATTTCATGTTTCTCGTTTTATAGGCCATCTCTTATTTTCGGGAATTTTGGATTCACAAGAACCCTGCCCCGTAGACCAATAATTAAAACAATTTTGTGATTAATCATGTATCTCTATTCTATTCTATTCTTATACAATAAGTATATAAATAGTATATATAAAAAAAACAAAAACAAAGAAAAACGTCTAAAATGTAGCACAACAACATCAAACTAGAGGCTCAGGTGAGCATGCATCGCTCACCTGATATAAATAAGTCCTCTTAAGAATGTCTGCATACCGAATACATCTAAGTTACTATTCAAATCCCATAGGNTTCTATGTTAAAACTATGTCTGCTCATGGCAGCCATCTTGGATGAAGGTTGTGGTCACCGGACACAATTTTGAAAGTATATACTATCCAAGGAACATCCATGCCATGTTTGCTTTAAATTGGCTGACTGGTTTTAGAGGAGATGACTTTTAAACAAATTTCCCATTGGGTCCTATGTTAAAACTGTGGCTGCTGACGGTGGCCATTTTGGACCGAGATTGGGGTCACTGAACACAATTTTGGAAGTTGACCACCGAAGGACCATCGATGACATGTTTGCTATATTGGCGTACTGGTTTCAGAGGAGAAGATTTTAAAACATTGTTTCCCATAGGGTCCTATGTTAAAACTATGTCCACTGATGGTGGCCATCTTGGATGGAGGTCTGGGTCACTGGATATAATTTTGAAAGTTGACCATTTAAGGACCATTCATGCCATTTTGCTTTAAATTGGCTTACTGGTTTCAGAGGGAACAAAATTTAAACATTTTTCCCATTGGGTCCTATGTTAAAACTATGTTCACTGACGGTGGCCATCTTGGAAGGAGATCGGGGTCACATGACATTATTTTGAAAGTTGATCACCTAAGAACCATTCATGCCATGTTTGCTTTAAACTGACTTACTATGTTTCAGAGGAAAAACTTTTTAAACATTTTTCCCATAGGGTCCTATGTTAAAACTAAGTCGAGTCATGGCGGCCATCATGGCGGCACAAAAATAACAAATTTAGTAGAGGACCATCCAGTCACCATTTCTATAATGTTACAATTCCATCGGCTGAGTAGTTTCTGACTAGAAGATTTTCAAAGTTTCAACCAATCAGAACACATTATTGGCCCTGGCGGCCATGTTGGTTTTCCGATCTAAACCAAAATAACAAATTTGGTAGAGAACCTCCCAATGAACATTTCTGCCAAGTTTGGTCCAAATCTGTTCAGTAGTTTCAAAGAAGAAGATGAAAGTATGAAAAGTTTACAGACGCGGACGACAACGACGACGCCGACGACGACGACGGACGCAAAGTGATGACAAAAGCTCACCTGACCCTTTGGGTCAGGTGAGCTAAAAAGATGTTAAAATATAACAAAAATAACTGTAAGACTACAAAAAGACTATAATTATAATCAAATTGACGGATATTTCGCTTGACCGACAAGCTTCTTCAGCGTCTGTAACCTGATTTCATATCGTAACTAACGTAGACTATTCTATTGATCTCTATCATAGTTTTAGATACAGTTTATCAGTGACTTGCGGCAGATCAATGGTTTTCTTCGGGTAGATATACTCGGGTTTACTCCACCCCTCAAACAAAGAAAAAGAAGACAGATACGATATAACAGAAATGTTGTTAAACGTTAAAACATCAATAGAACCTACCAGCTTTATATGTAATTAAAATCAAGTGAGTGAGTGAGTGAATGATTGTTGCTTAACGCCAAATTCAGCAATTTCTCAGCTATGTCATGGCGAAAACAAGTTGATGTTCAATGAGATGATGATGAGGTCCGCTTTGATCTAGGCCAACACGCTGAGTTGGATTTTTATAGTGCTAGATCACTGAAACAACAGTCCGCGGGAAGATATGTCGCTCCACTCGGACACTTTATTCCGAGTCGGCCAGTCTTTTCTTCTTGATGTTGCGTGCTTAGCGGAGAAGCAACAAATACCAATTGTATAGTCTTTAGGTTTGACCCGACTGGAGCTCGAATCCAGGGTCTATCGCACTCGAAGAGAGCACGCTAACCATTATGCCACCGATGCGGTTAACTAAAATTAAAATGTGTCACGAAGATTAAATAGATTAGGTATACAGATCAAGATTAGAACGTTCTTTAGAACAATGCTGTTCACCCAGTTAAATGTGAGGGTTGGTATTTTACTTACATGTCGAGATAACAAGAGCACTTGTATGAGCGCACCATGTCACTAAAAAGGATTGCTTGGACCAATAAAAATAGTTTAGCTCCCCATATTCTATTGTACCAGCCAAAGAAGTGAGGGGTCATATATAACTTTGTATTTAGGGTTATCGGTTTGTCTCTGCTTTTGCGATTGTCTGATTATATCTTTGAACTGCTCTGACGGTGTGGTATTGCTTTTCATAATGTATAATATAGACAAACATTAGACATTGTAATGACGTAAAAACGTAACGTAAACAACTTACATTCACATTGACTGCCCGTCCAGTCACCGTGACATGAACACAAAGCTGAACCTTTCCCGTCATTTGTACATAGTCCATTGTTCAAGCATGGATTACTGTAGCATGGATCCACTGGAACAACAAAATATTATACACCAATATTTGATTTTCTAAAAGCACTACAATACATTTGTATATGTTACAATTACGCCTTTTTCTTTCTTGCTCCATCCGTTACGACCATCCTATGTACTGATACAGTGAAAATCAATTCCATTATCAAATAAAAGATAATCAGCATGTACTATGGAAATGACAAATCTCACGCCATATGTACATGTGGAAATCAAATTTACTCGATATCAACTAAAATGTAGCCAATATATGAAAATGCCAAGTAAAAGCGACAATGCTTTAAAAAATTAGAAACTGATTTCATATTTTCATCTGTTGCCTTACAATACACTCGGATTAAAATCAGCTATTATAATACGACACCTCCTATCTGAGAGAAGCTAATTAAAGGTCATATCCTGATGAACTTTCGTATATAAATAGATTTTAAGAAAGAAAAATCAACCAATCAGAGAGATTTACATTTGTGATGCAATAATATAAGGCACGGAAGGCGTTGATTCAATCTTATCAGCGACGGTTTCATTGTCTGATCATGTGTTCATATTGAGATGACCTCTACCGGTGTTCTCTCAGATATTAGGTGGATCGTAGTGTATAATAACAGTTGATTTTAATCAGATTGCTCACAATTTCCGCTGTTTATATATGACATTTTTAGAATCATATCGATGACGACTTTATCATATATGTGACAGGACTTGTAGCCTTCATTCGTATCTAGGGGCCCGGCTGGCTCAATGGGTTAGGTCGTTTGATCTAACAACTAATACAAGCCAATACGACGTGGGTAAATTACAAAAAAATGTCTGTGCATTCGACTCGCAGCCGCAAGTGATAAAGCTTACCAGTTACTTGTCCATGGTCGGTGGTTCTCTCCGGTTTCTTCCACCACTATAACTGGTCGCCATGATATAACTGAAATATTGCTGAAAGTGGCGTTAAAACACCAAAAATAAAAAATCAATCAATCAGTCATATCTAAATTTGTGGTATGAATGATACTTAAAGTTACCGACTTGTGTACTCTGACATATATTTATCCCTGTATATGACAATATATAAATGGGTAGTAGACATGTAGAGACAAATGTGGTTCCAAGAATGGTGTTAGATCATTCAAATAGAAAAACGAGTGGACATTTTTAATGGAGAATTTGATTGATTGATTATTGCTTAACGCTCAGCGACCAGTATTTCAACTATTTTTAGGATGAGAACAAGCTCGATATTATATATAAAAAAATCGAGAAAGCATCAGAGATGCGACAGCCGAGTTGCAAGTCAAAATCATTTGTTCTTGTTTTATAAATAAGTAATAAACTAAAGAATAAACAAGTCAACCCAGCTATAAAAAAAACTTCCGTTAGGGGATGGGAATGACCCCGGGCCTCAACTCTTGGGGCATTTAATTTGTCTATTCACCCTGATCATAAATATATATGGTTTAGGGGTGGGGATCTCAACCATTAAAAAGTTCACTTCAGGTAGGGGTGGGGTATGACCCCCGGGGGCTTGAGCTATAATGCATTTAATTTGCCTAGGCACCCTAATCATAAATATATATGGTTAAGGGTGGAATCTCGGTCACATTTTTTTAATACAGATTCCCCAGCGGGGTGGGGCTGAGCCCTGGGGATAAAACATGTTGAATGCACAATTTCACATTGGCTTCTTCAGCTATACCAAATATTAAGTTTCTATCTTTTGTAGTTTCAGAGAAATGTGTAATTCTCAAAATATGTACCTTTTCTATAAAAAGCCTTTATTTTACAACAAAAAAACAATAAATTAATCTGAATTTCGAACTCGCTCTAAATAAGAGTGCAATAATGCTTCCTACCAAAAATTCTGTTGATCGGCCAAAAACTAAGAGCGCTATCGCGTTAACGAAGATAGGCTAACATACGCCCGCCCATCCACCCGCCCGCCTTTCGCTAAAACATAAGTCGACTACTCGGCTAAAAATGTATATGGCAATGAGGAATGGGTCAACGACTTTTTACTGCCACTGAAAAAGTATGGGGGTTGGTTAGGGATGTATAACTTAGTCTTTTCTAGCGGCAACAATGCGCCTACTCTTTTTCAAATTATCTGCCAGTTTGAGCCCTGGCAACCTTCACTAGTACCCAGCAATGAATTTAATGACTTTCAAGACTTTAAGTACTCAAATACTCACTATAGCAATCTGCAAAATTATTAGGTTCTAATTTTGCCAGGGATTCTCCATCATAGTCCTGACAAGTTACAGATGTAAACTTCTGGCTACTTTTAAGCCATATCCAGAATGGGATGTTATTACAACCACCGCAATGCATATCAAACTTACTAGAAATAAAAATATCTCTGTTTATCAGTAATTGATATTAAATCTGTTATAAGTATCTACGGAATGAGTGATCCCTGTACAAGTTTCAATGTTCATCATTGCACGTACCAAGCTCAAGGTCACAACAGTTCAGTATGTAGTTTGTCCTCCACGTGTATCAATAATAATCTGACAGCGTCTCTCCACTGATGAGATCAGGGTTCGAATGGTCGCACTCTGCTTGTAGCGCTCAAGCAAGTTGTGGTAAGGTTGGTAGCTGAGGTTGTCTTTGCCTTAAACGTCTGTCCAATTCATCCAAAAGATGCTCAATGGGATTTAAATCTGGCGATTCGATAGCACTACACTGTTGCGAGTTGGGAAGACAGCAGTTGTCAGTCTTGCAGTGAAGTCTAGAATTATCTTGTTGAAATCTGACACCATTTCGCTGCATTATTGGACAGACATGTGGCTGCAAGATTTCATCACAGAAACGCTGTTACGTATGAGGATCTCAAACTTTTACCAGATTGGTCCTGCCTGTGTAAGATATCGCTGTTCACATCATACCAGTACTTCAACCAAATTTGTCCATTTGCTGAATTCAGTTGGCGGCAAAATATTCATTGCGGCATTTATATACCCAAGCTCCACCATCGGCCCATTGTAGAAGAAGTCGTGACTTATTACTGAACAAATCTGTTCTCCAACGTTTCTGTGGCCGTACTCTTTGCCCTTGACCCCACAGGAGTCTGTTCTGACGATGGCGTGGTGTCAGAACTACAGCTTTCACTGATCGTCCTGCATCGTGTAAACAGCTACTTACGTTCTGATCGAAGATTCTAAGCTCGCCTGGTATTGCCGAGGCAGTAGAAGATGCTGTTGTAAACCTTTCACATTTAAAATGTAGGTAAATGTACCGGTCCTGGGAAGCGGTCGTTACCCTAGGTCGGTCGGATCGTGGGAAATCACGTTCAGAGGCTCGCTGACGATAGATAATAAAAGTATCCCAAATGCGAGATATGGTGCTCTGTGAAACATTAAGAGATGTTGCAACGGATATCTGAGATTGACCAGCTTCTAGGCGACCAATTGCATTGTTGCGTTCAGCTACATTCAGACGTGGCATATCTTCGTTGTTGACTGTCTACATGTGCAACTGATTTCAGACAGGGAATCCAATGCCTTTTATAGATCTTAGACCCACTTTGCACGAAAATTACATGCAAACTCCTTCGAGTCAAATACCACGTCCAATTCATGCGAGAAGGAATTAAGACTCAATTAGAATACGTCCTAGTTCATGACTTTATATTTAAATACCCTATTACAGTTCTTACCTGTGCATTTAATGACATCTTGTAAAGATAAAATTATATCAATTTGTTTTCATTTCCAGAAGAAAAAATGTTCTTTCAACTATGCGTTTCTTTTTTTTTAAGACTGCTTAATCTCCAGACTATGTACAGGAACTTCAATAAAAACATAGCGGGTTGAATAGGGATGCCAATTACTCATGTGAAGCAATAAGCAATTTATATATTCAAGAGAATAAAATAAATCCAAGCTAATAGTTCAGAATCACCAGAAAGATGATGGCCAAATAATTATTTAAAAACTAGCGTAACGCTGATTCAGGTATCACCAAAAGCACTGATAAAGCACATGCTATGTCGGTGAGACCACACGGTGTTATCATAAAGTTAAGTTGATATGGTAGATTTAGGGTCGATACATATTACTACAATACAATGTACAATACAACTTACAGTGATGTCAGCCTTGGTAGGTAAAACAAAGACTAAAAACTTGGTATGTGTTGCTTCTCCGCAAGGCACGCAACATTAAGGAGTAAGAGCAAAGTCTGGGTAGCATGGAATCAGGATAATAGACAGGTTTCGGGAGACAGTCTATCCGCGGACTGTTGGTTCAGTGAGCTAGCATTATGAAAATCCAACTAAGCATGTTGGTCAAGTACAAAGCGGACTACATTATCGTCGCATTGAAAATTAAATTGTTCTTGCCATGACATAACTGAAAAAAGCTGAGATGGCACTAAACAATAATCACAGGGATATTTCTACATGTGTGATTGTCACTGTAAATTGTACACTACAACATGGTCCAATTCCAGAGTTCTATTAGAAATCTCTTCACCAATGTGAAAACTGCTTCACTGATACATGCAATGCAGGAATTTACATTTCACACCTTGTAAACTCGAGCTTGCAGTCTGTATTCAGACTTTTTACAACGTCACCATATTCTGAGTACTAAGTTATTAATTTTAAAGAATTATCTCATCTTATCTTTCAAAACGTTCGGCAGAAGATATAAACACCTTGTTGAAAAGTATAGTCACTTGTGCAAGGATGACAAGCGATGGTATTGGTAATTTTTAGTTCAAAGTATACCTTTGATTCCCTATTATGTCTTTTGGTGGCCTTGTGCTTAACTGCTAGTAAAGGCCATGGGCTCTCATCATATACGTTCTATATAAAATATTTACTATAGCATATATTGGAATAATGTGTTTATACATTTGTACAAATCATACTAAATGATACTCACAGACTGATCAAGTTTGGAAGATTGTTGAAAGCGTTGCCCTCTATCATTGATATGTTATTGTACTGTAAACCTCTATAAATAGTCAACAAATGTTTTTAGTTTATACTTTATACAATCTGTGGCTTTTTGTTCTGTTGTATTAAACAGTGCATACAACACAATATTGCGTAATTTTGAGCTGTTTCAAGTATTTATATCATTGTTAAACATTACTCTTCTAATTAATGTAGTTATTTACAAACATGGGCTTCAAAGGGGGTTCAATTAATGAATATCCTTAAGTGTTTAGCTGTTACACAGTACTTCAAGAATTGATAGCTAGGCACTATATGTCAACAGTATAGTTCATGTCTTGACTACGGGAGACTAAACTTCGCAACGGGCACTATACTAAAACGACCATTCTTCCCGCGGGACTATTCCAAATTTTCCGCGAATTTACGTGATGAATTTTCAATAAAAGTTACTTCCTTTGATATGCACGGCGCTACGATTAACAGTTGATTACGTCATTGTTTACATTGCCGACATGGCTGCCAAATTCGGCTTCCGACGAATTCACATTGCAACAATAAAATGTAAAGACAAAAGCGGCCACCAAATATGCAGTTAAAGATCTCTCGGACTTCATGTTGAAAAAAAATTATGACGGGGAGATAGGCACAATGGATATTGTTGTACGCAATTTCATTTTACAAGACTTTTACGCGAATGTCAAAACCAGTAGAGGAGATTATTATTCTAAAAGCTTATTAGTTGCTATTTTTTAGCCATTAGACATGCTATGTACTAAATTTATTATGTACTTCTTCCTCGGGAACAGTTCTCGATAGTGTTGTATGGGAAAGTATAGTGCCCTCGCCTACAGGTTTGGGCACGATACCTACCCAGACAACACTATAGGAGAACGGGTCTCTTGTGAGAAGTCCATAATAGGATAATACTGTATGTTAGAGATTGGAATAAAATAAGAGGAATACAAGGTTCATAAAGTTGTTGAACGTGTATGATTTGATTGATGGGAGTTGATTGTAATTCAAAATACTGCAAAAAAAAAGCATATACAATTAAAATAAATTTAAAACTATGCTGTGAAGCACCGTAAAATCTGATTCAACCTACCATTTCTTTTGAAATGCCTGTACCAAGTCAGGGCCAGTGCGGTTTTCCCAGTTTTCCGTTTGTTGACTGATTTTGTCCGTTTGTTTACTTATGAGTTTTGCCTTTCCCTTTGGAAGATTGCTCGGTGTTCGGTAATTTTGTTATTACCCTTATTCAACATAATACATTGAAAACATTTATAAATAAGTATATAGCAAGTCTTCTAACATTCCTTGTTATATTGATAATGTGAATAGCTTAATATACCACACCATTAGAACAGATTCTACATCTAATTGAAAATTCATACCCACAGGGACAATGAACGTTGAAGAAAACTGAAGGGACAATGAAGGACAATCCAGGTACACTGGCAACATTGGGTACATAAGACACATGACAAAGACAAAACAAGAAAACACAATAAAGAAAACGTAACAGATAGTCAGCCCGGAAGCATAAAAAAAATCTTCTAACGGCACTATATCTGATCTATTTACAAATGTCGCAGGTGACACAATTTTGAATTTTTAAAAGAAATCAATTTATATACAGAAATATAATTATATTTCATACGTTCTAAGTATATGGTTTTATCTTTTTAAAGTTTCTTTAATTTGTACATACATGTATAATTCGATTGTTTTATAGACAAGTGTGTTTTATAAAAGTGTTATAATATTTTTTTTCACGCCACGATATGACTGAAATATTGCTAAAGTTGGTGTTAAACATCAATCAATCAATGAATGACAAATGACAACACCGTCAAATTGTCATAAAAATCAATCATGACCTAATAATAGAACAGGAACGCTGATCATTCTGGAACACTTTGAGTTTGTCCCCGTTTTTTTACCTGCTGTCTAAGTGAGGTTCTTGTGGTTCAATGTTGTCCAATTACATGCCTTCTCACTTCTTCCGTGGTGTGATGTCTGCTACTATTTTTGCGTAAAAAAATGTAGTCATTCGTCTTGCTTTATTTATGTTTTATGTGTTTGTTTATGCGTATTGATGTCCAAGACGATTTGACATAATGTGGCAATACAAACGTGGTATGTTGTTCAAAGTGAATAATAACCGCATCGCTGGTGTAATGGTTAGCGTGCTCACCTTGAGTCTGGTAGATCGTCGGTTCGAGCCCCGGTCGGGTCAAACCAAGAACTATCAAAGTCTATTGACAGATTACTCCACTCATACTGTGACAAAGTCTATTGACAGACTACTCCACTCATACTTTGACAAAGTCTATTGACAGACTACTCCACTCATGATGTGACAAAGTCTATTGACATACTACTCCACTCATACTTTGACAAAGTCTATTGACAGACTACTCCACTCATGATGTGACAAAGTCTATTGACATACTACTCCACTCATACTTTGACAAAGTCTATAGACAGAATACTCCACTCAAACTGTGACAAAGTCTATTGACAGACTACTCCACTCATACTGTGACAAAGTCTATTGACAGACTACTCCACTCGTACTGTGACAAAGTCTATTGACAGACTACTCCACTCATACTGCTACAAAGTCTATTGGCAGACTACTCCACTCATACTGTGACAAAGTCTATTGACAGACTACTCCACTCATACTGTGACAAAGTCTATTGACAGACTACTCCACTCATACTGTGACAAAGTCTATTCACGGAATATTTTAAATCAATGGATGCTTAAATACTCTTATGACCTTCGGGATAATTTTTATTCTCATTTTAATTCGCCAAAATTTCATTTGTTCAAAAAATTGACATCTACACTTTAAAATCCCTCCTCGTGAAAATACATAAACCCATTTAAAAATATCATTTACAACGCATTTATCTTTAAAATGATAAGCAACGTTACACGTTTACATTTTTGTTTTCTAACGAATTAACTTATTTCGTTTGGTTACGAGCGAAAAAAAGCACAAAAGGTGATAGAAGGAAAATTGAATCATCAATACGTTGGAGTTCCTTAGCGAAAAACATGCTTGTCGAGTTTGGAGAGGATGCTTTTAATAAATCATCGGCATGCAAAAGGGAACAAGCTGTGCCCCTCCACTTGTCGATCTTTATCTTTACTCATATGAGGCAGAGTTTATTCAATAACTTATCGAGAGTAAAATAATCACAACAGCTTCATTGTTTAATCTCACATATAGCGTTCTTTGACATAAAGCTCTTTGCATGTTCACATGCAAGGGTTGGTAATTTACTCACACGTGGAAAGCACTTGTATGACCGCATCACTTCATTAAGAAAGGAGGTTTGGGTCCATATAACTACCTTAACCTGACTATTTGTATGGAAGTTCCTGTATAAAGCCAGTAAAGTGAACTGTCATGTATTTTTATGTAAGGGGTATCGATTTTGCCTCTTTCAATTATTTTGATATTTTCCTTTGGGATTTTTTAGACATTGTTTCTGTTGTTTTCATTGTATTAAGGTATGATGATCCGTTAATTACTATTTCAAACTGTGTAAACTGTATTCCATTGATATACCATAATACATTTGAGATCAAATATTGATTTGATTGATTTTTTGTGTTTAACGCCACTTTCATCAATATTTCAGCTATATCATGGCGACCAGTTTTAGTGGTGGAGGAAACCGGAGAACCACCGACCCTGGGCAAGCAGCTGGTAAACTTTATCATTTGCGGTTGCGACTCGAGTGCACCCTTTAACAAAATTTACAAAGCTGGGTGCGAACCCAAGCCATATTAGTGATAGGCTTGTATGAGCTATTAGATCCAGCGACCTAACTCATTGAACCAACCGGGCCCCTGAGATCAAAGAAACAGTTTATTTTACCCCATTTTTTTACATTGACCTCATATTTGACAACAATGGTAGCATTTCTACCAGACTCTTTAATAAAGTAGACGACTTGAATTTAAAAATATAAATTTTGAACATCTTGATAGTAATATACCAGCCATTCGTTCGTATGGAGTTTATTATTTAACAAATCATATGATATGCTCGACCTTGCACTTTGTATTTAGATTTTTTACATCGTCACTGTATTTTGAATACTAAGTTATTAAGTCAATGATTTTTTTAGGAAAAGCGTCTGATCTTTCAAAACGTTTTTCAGAATATATCAACACCTTCTTTAGAAGTATTGTGTAAGTTGGCTACAGATGACGAAAAATAGTATGCGTAATTAAACTATGTATCAAAGTTCACTAATATATCCCTATATTATGACCATTGTCTTTCTTTACATATGTTTTGAGCATCTTCTTTAATTTCAAAATTTAAGTCCAAATATCACAGGCACTTGTTTCATATATATATTTGTTTACTATCTACGTGTGGACTATCTGTGGGTGGACGTAGATAATAAACATATATATGAAACAAGTGCCTTTGCCAAATATCTATATATAATTTTTTGTTACTAGTATTATAAAATAGTAACTATGACTTGTTTTGACATAATGTGGTTATATTTTTGTATAAATCATACTGAATTATACTCATAGAGACGACAAACGTGGTACATTGTCGAAAGCGCTGGCCGCAATCACTGATATGTAACTGTTGCTTAATCCCCTATGAATAGTAAACAAATGTTTTTATATTCTTGTCACAAATCCGGCATCATACACAGTATGTGATTAAAGAACTTTTCTTATGACCTTCAGGATAATTTTAATTCTCATTTTTATTCTCGAAAATTTCATCTGTTCAAAAAATTAACATCTACACTTTAAAAACAATTCCTCGTGAAAATACATAAACCCGTTTAAAGATATAATTTACAACGCATTTATCTCTAAAATAGTAAGCAACGTTACACGTTTACAGTTTTTTTTTCTCACGAATTAACTTATTTCGTTTTGTTAAGCGCGAAAAAAAAAAGACAAAAGGTGAAACACAGGAAATTAAGTCATCAATACGTTGGAGTGCCTTATCGATAACATGTGTGTCGAGTTTGGAGGGCACACTTTCAATAAATCATCGGAATTCACAAAGGAACAGGCTGTGCCCCGCTGCTTGCAGATATTTTCCTTTACTCATATGACGCAATTTTTATACAATAACTGATCCAGTATAAATTAATTACAGAAGCTTAAGCATTTAATTAACATCCCAAGATTGTCAAAGCCAGCCTCGACATTGTGTGTTGTAAGACATGTAATGATACATACATTCAATGTATGTAATATTTTGTTATAAACCAGACAAACTGTGACATATACTCTCCATGACAACAATGATTTTACTTCAAAATATCTTCACCAATTATCTTCTTTAATGTCTTCTTCGATTATATTCTTTTTTTCTTTGGACTGGATGTTGTAGGATTTTGAGTTAGAGAAGTAAATGAGGGCCATGTATAGATGTTCACCATCCTTGTTCCCACCCACCGGATCCATTCGACATCCTTCTAGATGAGATAAGGACCACAGAGGTATATCCACCACCGTTACTGGTAGCAACGAAGGATAAATGTGTCGCCTCGCTTAGTCTGCCTTCTACCACAAGCAAAATGGTGCTTGGGTGCATTTGCAATACCCCAGACCTACACAGGGCTAAACAATTTAAGACACTAACGACGCAATCAATGGTCGCCATAATGCTATTTAAAGAAAAACATTTATAGATAGAGGAGCACAAATCCATAAAGGGTCCGGAAGAGTAAGCTGTTCCTCAAATAGTGTACTGTATTAACTTGATTTATTTACATCGTTTGCTCTACATGTATATGATTGGACTTATCACGAGGGTACGTATGTCATTGTATTGTTAAAAATGCAATCATAGTGACAACCGGAACCTTTTAACCATAATGGAAGCGGGAGATTTGGCGACGTAAAATCTGATTCAACCCACCATTTCTTTGGAAATGCCTTTACCAAGTGAGGGCCATTGTGGTTTTCGCAGTTTTCCGGTTGTTGACTGATTTTGTCTGTTGGTTTATGAGTTTCGCCTTTCCTTTTGGAAGATTACTCGGAATGCTTGGTGTTCGGTAATTTTGTTATTACCCTTATTGACCTCAAATTTAACACCAATGGTCAACTACATGTATCTACAAGAATCTATGGTAATCATACTAAGTGATACTCACAGATAAGACAACTTTTGCAGATTGTTGAAAGCGTTGTTCTCTATCACCGATATTTCATTGTACTCTAACCGTCTATAAAATAGCCAACACATGCCATTAGTTTCTACTTTATACAATCTGTGGCTTTTGATTTATCGTATTAAAAAGTGCATACAACAACATACTGTGTCAGTTTCAGTTGTTTCAAGTATTTATATTGTTGTTAAAAAATAAATAACTCTTCTAATTAATGTAGTTATTTACAAACATGGGCTTCAAAGAGGGTCCAATTAATAAATATCCTTAAACTTTCAGCTGTTACACAATAATTGATAAGAAAAAACATTCTGTACATTGGTTGTGAAATTTGGTGTATGTTGTTCTTAAAACTAGATATACGTATATAAATATAAGTAACAGATTGGATTAAGGTAAGAGGAAAACTTACATCTCTACAAGGTTCATCAGGTTGTTGAACGTGTATGATTTGATTGATGTAAGTTTATTGTGATGAAAAAAACTGCAAAATAAAAAATAGAATAAGCACATATACAATTAACATAAATTTCAAGTTTTGATACTGTGTTGTACTTCAATGGTGCTTTGGGCTCTAATTGAAGAACTTTTCATTTTAAAGAAATCTAGAAATCCTACTTACTAAAATACTAGTAATGACAAAGAAGAAGATTTGGCTAATCACAAGTCATTCGTGTCATGTTTACAATATCTCTCTCATCAATTAACTTATTTCGTTTTGTCAATCACGAAAAAAAAAAGACAAAAGATGATACACAGATAATTAAGTCATCAATACGTTGGAGTTCCGTATCGATAACATGCTTGTAGAGTTTGGAGGACACACTTTCAATAAATCATCGGCATTCACAAGGGAACATGTTGTGTCACTCTCCTTGCTGGTTTTTATCTTTTCTCATATGAGGCACAGTTTATGCAATAAATTATCCAGAATGAAATAATTACATATATATTCTCCTTCAGTTGCCCGTGGGTTACGATATTTTCTCCACTCAAGAGAGTTAAATAAAAAAAATTAAGCACAAGCCGTTAGGCGAGTGGTTAAAATTTTTAATTTAACTCTCGAGAGTGAAGAAATATCGTAACCCACATGGGCAACTGAAGGAGAATTTGTTTCTCCCATTATTTAGCACGAATTTTATTTCAAAACTTGAAATTAATACGTTTGAAATAAATGCGGGGAAAGGCACGAGACATTTTAATCCTCTAGAGGATTACAGATTTTTCCACCACTGGTTCAGCGGGGTTAAAAAGCCACAATAATGGGAGAAAGATGCTTAAGCGTTTAATCTCGCATTGATATTAAAGATTATAGCCTTCTGTATAATAAAGCTTGTTCATATGTGAAGGTTGGCATTTTACTCACATGTGAAAATCCTTGAATTACTGCAGTTTTTAGTAAGAAGGGAGGTTTGGGCCCATATAACTAGCTTAAGCATGCCATCATAGATTATGAAAATGCCATTGCTTAAGTTAAAACATATCGTGAACCACAGTCCATATATTGAAAATACAACTTTAAACTTCTGATGGACCCTGTGGAAGACTATGCCCAAAAAAGCGAGAAAAAGTGAAGGTTGATACTCTTTTCAGAACTGGTTCTTATACATTTTTCATGTCCCTTTGGAGGACCTTTGGAGTGTTCACTTTTTGTTTTGAAGTTTTGTTGTTAACATTTTTTGTGTAGTTAAAGAATTGAAGTAGGTTATACATTTGTACATATCATACAATATTATACTCACAGACGTTGAGACGAAAACAATGATTGAAATAATTCTACACAGAAAACTAAAGATAGAGGAACATAAACCCACAAAGAATCCGGAAGGAAAAGCTGTTCCTCAACTAGCACGCTTTATTAGTTTTTTTTATTTACATCATTTGCAGCACATGTATATGAATGAAATACCTTTTGAATTATCACGGGGGTAGGTATGTAATCAAACTCAAATTTAGCACCAATGGTCAACTATATATCAGACTCTACAGCAAATCATACGTTAAACTCACAGCTTGTATAAAGTTGGTAGATTGTTGAAAGCGTTGTCCTCTATCACTGATATGTCATTGTGGTCTAAATACCTATAAATAGTCAACAAATATATTTTAATTTATTTTTTTGTAATTTGTTTATTTTTAAAGAAAAGTAGAGGCAGATACCAATATAAAAACATATGACATGCATATACAGTTTTACACAGACAAAGTACATTCAATTTATCAAAACAAACATTTTGCAACATTACACTGAAATTTCAAACACCAAGGACAGTTTCGAATGGCAACCACTTTTTACATATATATTCATTTTGTATAGAGGATTGGAAATTTATGGTTGTCTTTTCTATTTTAATGCAATATTTCAGGTATTTTAGACCACCATTAATACTGGGTATATCACCCAAACATCTACATTTATATAAATAATACTTTAAAATCAAAATGACTTGATTTTTTGTCTTATCTGGATCTAAAGGATCCATAATACCCAATATAATATTAGGTGCATTTATATACTGTATATTAAGACCACAATTTTCAAAAATATTTACTAAGGAAAACCAAAACTTCTTACTATAGGTGGATTCCCAAAACAGATGCAATACACTCGCTTTAGTTTCTGTAGGGAAGGTGCATAGTTGTTTTAGTTTGTACTTTATTAAATCTGTAGCTTTCTGTTCTGTATTAAGCAATACATATGACAAAATATTGCGTAATTTGGAGTTGTTGAAACAAAATATATGTATATTATTGTTATTTGTTAAGAAAAATAACAAATCCGTCTTAATTATTGTAGCTATTTAAAAATATGAATAATTAAGTATACCACACCGTCAGAACATTCCTATATCTAATCGGAAAATCATAGACACGAAAAAATCATAAATTGATTATAGATCAAACTTAGACTTGAACATCATGGCTATCATGGTTGATTCGGCATCATACACAGTATGTGATGGTGTTCTAATCAAAGAACTTTTCATTATTGTACAATACTCTGGTAATCCTACTTACTAAAATACTTGTTATGACAAAGAAGAATTTAAGGATAAGATTAGGTCGTTCATGTCATCAAGGAATTAATACTGATTAAGAAATGGTTTTATTCTGTTCGGACCGTTTTTTGTATCGACATTCAATAAAAATAAATGTGATTGGTCTCCAATTTTTCAAATAAAATTTAGATTTTCCCTCTTGTGGAATACAGGATATCAAATAAACCATATATATCAAATTTAGTGCGCACAACGCGTTTCTGGAATAACCTTCATCAGGTACGCTCAAAATCGAAAGGTTGGAAAGCCAAATAAACTAAAATGTTTTGCGAGCAAGTAAACTAAAGGACCTTAATAGGATCGCCAAAATCGGCTAAGGTCACCTATGCCTGAGGGAAGAGAACATTAGTTTTAATAATACATTTTTGTACTTGCACTATTTAGGAAACTGTAAATTTCACTCCTTGTTTTTGAGTTAAAGAAAAGTGTTGAACCTCAAAACTGTAGTAAAAAGATTTCATACGAAACATATTTAGGTCATACCAAAAAACCTTGTAAACTTTGACAGTGTATCAATCCAACACTGGGGATTTGTTAGTTTTCATATTCTTTAGAACATATAAGCACTGATCTTTTTTTTCAATTTACCTTCACAATTAAGGATTTGTTCTTCCTATAGTTTATTTATCAATGGCTTACTAAGCGTATTTTGGTGGGGGTCATATTATGTGTCTTTACGTTCCGTGCTGTGATATCGATGTCCGTTGTGATTTCTGCACAAAATGATATTCGGTTCGTCTTTACCTCCAGTTGTATGTAGAAGGGCTCATGTATTATTTACGCTATTTGTGTTTGTTTGCATATTGTTGTGTCCAACACATAGTTTGCAGTGTTGTTCTTCATATTGTGTAGCCTATGTTGCCAGTTTCGATGAATTGTCATTTTTGATTGTTCCTTTGTTATTCTTTAACGTTTATTGTATCAACAAAAAAATCTCCATGTTCATGATGGATGAATGGATGTGCAGAGGAATAAAGATATTCATAAAATATTCTTTGTTCATTTAAAATTTGAAATTTATCCGTTATTTCATGCCTATTTTCATCAATAAGCTTTAGACTATTCTTTTGTATAATGTTTTCTTTATCTAAGTTACAAATATAACTCATTTTGCCTCTTTGCTATTATCTCATTCTTTTGAAAATATTGTTTTTAATTTCCTCTTGCTGAAATTTATTTGAAGATAAACCTTCTTCTTATATAAGCTATTTAAGTTTTCCTCTAACCTAATTTCCTTTCTATGCCTTTCTCTTTTCAAATAAGCTGAATATGATATAGTCCTTCCCCTAATCATGCATTTGGGTAGTTCACAAAAGGTGTGTGGATTAGTGTATATAGAAATTCTCCTACAGTTGCCCGTGGGTTACGATATTTCTCCACTCAAGAGAGTTAAATAAAAAAAATTAACCACAAGCCGTCAGGCGAGTGGTTAAAATTTTAAATTTAGCTCTCGAGAGTGGAGAAATATCGTAACCCACATGGGCAACTGAAGGAGAATTTGTTTCTCCCATTATTTAACACGAACTTTATTTCAAAATTTGAAATTAATACGTTTGAAATTAATGCGGGGAAAGGCGCGAGACAATTTAATCCTCTAGAGGATTACATATTTTTCCACCACTGGTTCAGCGGGTTTAAAACGTCGTAATAATGGGAGAAAGTCCCATCTCCTCAATTTCATTTGTAGTACATTTATATTGATTATTTCATTTATGCACTTTTTAACTTTCATGGCATATTCATTGTCGTGGAATAGACTGTTATTAAATTTCCATATGCCCTTCCCATTTTATTTGCTATACAACTGAAGGGCAATAAACGTTAGAAAATACGAAAATACGAAACACAAACCAAAACACAACACAATATGTGTTAGACACCACTACTGTATTCTCTAGCAATCACAAATAACATAAATAAGACCTACGTCCTCCTACAAACAAATGGAGGTAAAAACAAATCGAACATCACAATACGGAACTCAGAATGCAAATACAAATAATAGGACGACACCAAAAACTAAAAGAATGAGCAACGCGGATCCCACGAAATATCTGAGGTTAACTCAAGATTACAGGGGAATGGTCTGACCTATGATAAAACGTACATATCAAATTCAGTGTGAACAACACTTTTCTGGAATAACCTTCATCAGGTACGCTCAACATCGAAAGATTGGAAAGAAAAATAATTTAAAAAAAGTTTTGTGACCAAGTAAACCAAAGGGCCTAAATAGGATCGCCAAAATCGTCTATTGTCATCTATTCCTGAGGAAGGAGAACCTTAGTTTTAATACTACTTTCATTATTTAGAAACTGTAAATTTCAATAACACATATATCTATTAAAACTTGTCAGTGTCGAAGCACTGACTACTGGGCGGATGATACCCTCGGAGACTAATAGTCCACCAGCAGATGTATCGACCCAGTGATAGTAATAAAACGTAGATATCAAATTTAGTGCGCACAACGCTTTTATGGAATAACCTTCATCAGGTACGCTCAACATCGAAAAGTTGAAAAGCCAAATAATTTTAGGAGTTTTGCGAGCAAGTAAACCAAAGGGCCTATAACTTATATCTATATCTCCTTTTTTAACAAGTGAATCACAATCAGTTGACATTAACCAAGTCTACTTTGCTTGAGATTTGATGCTCTCCATGTATATCTAGTTACTTATGGATGAAGTGATCTCCAAAGATCAACAAGATCTATGGGTTTTTTCATCTCCAATAGTTTAGGTTGCGATTTGTGATTGCTTTTTGTTCTATACAGTTATTGGATTGCACCACATTCAAATCGCCACACATGATAATATAGATAAATTTGATATTTTTGTGATGAACGTTTCGATTGTAATAAACATTCAGGAGAGCCGTTAATTGGGGTTACAAAGATTGTTCGTTAATTCTGAAAGGATATGTCTAATATTATATAAACTCCCCATCATCCATTATTTTTATGTACACTAAAACTAAATGCATTGTTCATTAGAATTGCTAACCCTCTTGAATGACTGGTATGAGAACTAATGTATGATTTGTACCCATTTCACATTGCCGCTGTCTTTTCTTTCTCTTTAGTACAATGTGTATATATTAAAATTATAATGTCATCTCTTATTTTAACTTCCTCCGACAGACCCCTACAGTTAATAGACCCAATAGTTAATAGATGTCATTAAAATAGACATAATAACATATTTGTGTTTTTGAACGACCAGTAACATAACTGAACATACCATTTATAGTGTGTAAAAATAAATGTATTCTAAATAAACAGACTTACAGTAACTATAATAATCTTAATATAATGAACAGAAATTGTAATGATAAAAGGATCATCTATTTGCATGATCGTAATATATGTTGGTATACTATACACACATGTGATCACATTTGAAAGAGTTTTTATATTATATACATTATAAAGAGAGTCCTGTGTATATGTGTATGAATAATATGTTCATTATCCCCTCTCCAATATTTATTCACTTTTGTACTATGGTCATTCTCGTTCCTTCCCCTTTCCTCTCCCTTCTTGAATATAACATTGATATAGATACAATCTGTCCAAAATTGAGCCCCAAAAAGTGTTTGGCTATAAAACGCAGGACAAGGCGACCACATATAAAAGAATGTACATCGACAATTAGCTACATCTGAAAACGTAGCACACGTACCAGGAACATGCAATGACACCCTTTTTGACCGACAACTGTCAAGATTGAAAAAGCAAAGCCTCAAAATCGGGCAGGATTTCATGGATAATTAGGTTCGTTTTGGTATACAAGTGTAGAATTAAACAAATAAAAGCCGAGGAAATTAAAAAGGAACTCCATGACGTTGTATTACTTTAAAGGTATTTAACCAACCACCATGCATGGTATTATACAGAATAAGTTATTTAACCAACCACCATGCATGGTATTATACAGAATCAGTTTGTAGTGTTTTATTCTGCCTTGTAATGTTTTGATTTTTGGAGGCTGTAATTTTGTGACGTACCTCTTTTGAGAGGTTCCGAACAAATATATGAATTCACATTCAACTGAACTCCGCCCATAGAGAGATGCAATACACATTTAATATCAGTCAGGCCCCCGAAGTATTCGAGAGGGAAAATTAGAACCAAAGCAATAACAAAAAAACCGAAGTACAATTATCATATCGGTGAGTGCGTAATAAAAAATGAAGTAAAATTATCATATCGGTGAGTGCGTAATAAAAAATGAAGTAAAATTATCATATCGGTGAGTGCGTAATAAAAAATGAAGTAAAATTATCATATCGGTGAGTGCGTAATAAAAAATGAAGTAAAATTATCATATCGGTGAGTGCGTAATAAAAAATGAAGTAAAATTATCATATCGGTGAGTGCGTAATAAAAAAAATGAAGTAAAATTATCATATCGGTGAGTGCGTAATAAAAAAAATGAAGTAAAATTATCATATCGGTGAGTAATAAAAAATGAAGTAAAATTATCATATCGGTGAGTGCGTAATAAAAAATGAAGTAAAATTATCATATCGGTGAGTAAGTAATACAAAATGAACTAAAATGATCATATCGGTGAGTGAGTAATAACAAATGAACTAAAATTATCATATCGGTGAGTGCGTAATAACAAATGAACTAAAATTATCATATCAGTGAGTGAGTAATAACAAATGAACTAAGATGATCATATCGGTGAGTGAGTAATAACAAATGAACTAAAATGATCATATCGGTGAGTAAGTAATACAAAATGAACTAAAATGATCATATTGGTGAGTAAGTAATACAAAATGAAGTAAAATTATCATATCGGTGAGTGAGTAATAACAAATGTGACGTAACAAAATACACTTTGATATATCATTTAAGTCTTTATATTCATATTTATTTATGTTTTTAGGCTTTTTACTACACAACAATGATCACAGGTAATATATCATGCTGCGGCAGAAAGACATGACAATGTGTTCGTTTCAACTCGTACAAATATACGAAATATAAATGAAGATCACCCCATGAAGTTCAGTAAAAGAATCGTGAATGGCTAAAGCATCATTTCCATATTGTCGACAACATTTTCAACGCTTAGGTGAAGCAGACAGGACAAAAAAATATGGGTCTAACCCAATATAACAGCCATTCCTTACTTGATACACTGTACTTGTATCTTTTGTAAGAATTCAAAATGTTCTTTTATCTTGTGGAATTTCAATATTAGCGTTAATTGTTCTAAGCTAGATAAATTATACATATACATGTATTGTAATCTATAGAAAGTAATAAAATAAAGGAATACTTACAACCGAACAATGTTCTTCAAGTTGCTGAACACGTATGATTTAATTGAGGTCATTTTATTGTTACTCAAATTACTGCAAGGTAAAGAAAAAGCAAATATAATATACATAAATCTAAAACTTGTATACATTGTGTAGTTGTATTTCAACGTAATACATCGAATACATTTAAATACGTATGTACATTGTAGTAAGACTTCTAACGTTACTGGTTTGATTGATAAAACAAAATAACTAAATGTACCACATCGTCAGACCATCTGCTATATCTAATGGCACAATCATAACTAAATATACCACATCGTCAGACAAGTTGCTATATCTAATGGCACAATCATAGAAACATGGGCATAGTCGTTAACACAAACACATATGGACATGAATTCTAATTTGATTTAGATCGCTGTAGAATTGACTGCAAAACACATATACACACACACGCACGCACACGCACACACAGATGTAAATCCGGCATCGTAAACAGTGGGTGATTGGGCTCTAATCAAAGACCTTTTCATTTCAAAGACTGACGACTAAAATACTGGTAATGACAGCGACGAAATTGATTCATGTTATCAACGAATATTCAGATTAACTACTTTACGTTGGGTACAAAACCCTCACATAAAACAATAAAAATAATATATGACAGGTTCTTCTGGTTATTGATCAAGAGAGCTGAACCACAGTATAGCTGAAATACTGCTACATTTGAAGTCATACACCAATCAATTACAATCAATCAATCAATCAATCAATCAATCAATCAATCAATCCATCCATCCATCCATCCATCCATCCATCCATCCATCCATCAATCAATCAATCAATCAAGAGAGCTGTATATAAATATGACTAAACTTTTGTCTGCAGTAAAAGAGGGACTACTATACTGTGACAAAGCCTATTCACGTAGTAACATATATCAAATGTGGAGTCATCAGCAAACCATCGGCATACACAGTGTAACAAGCTATGACCCTCTCCTTGTCTGTCTTTTCGTTCATTCATATGAGTTTATATAATAACTTATCAAAGATGAAATAATTACTCAAGTGTTTAATCTCATATTCAGGTATTAAGTTCTGTTAATTAATATTCCTAACTTTCCAAAGTCAATTTCATTGATACATCCCTTTGCCTCAGTTCTTGACATTGACCTCATATTTTACAACAATGGTCAAGTTTCTACCATACTCTATGATAAAGGTGACGACTTCAATTTTAGAATAATATATTTTCAACAACATGATAGTTATATACTAGATATTCTTTCGCATGGAGTTTATATTTCACAACGTATACGGTACGTTCAAACTTGCACAATGTATTTTGGCCTAAATTTGTCATTGTATTTTGAGTTCTGCAGTGTTATGTCAAGGATTATTAAAGAATCGTCATCTCTTTCAAAGCGGTTTTCGGAAGATATTAACGACGTCATTATAGAACAAAATTAACTAATAACATGTATTGACATATGTGGTAACATTAATGATGCTTGCATGAAGAGTAGTTTGTTGAAAGTGTTGTCTTCTATCACTAATATCTTATTATTGTTTAAATTATGATAAATAGCTATATAGTCAACAAAAGTCTTTACATTCTTGTTAGTAAGAAATGAACAATCACTTAAGAAATGAACAATCACTTTGATTTATGTAGTTATTTAAATACTGGGCTTCTATTAATGGATGTTACAATGTATTTGTATGTTTAGTGAGAAATAAAAACGTTTTCAGGGAACTGGCATTCGTGATTGCCACTGTGAATTTAACACTTTCATTTGGTCCAAATCAAAAAATATATTAGAAAACGTTTCATCAATGTGAAAACTGCTTCACTGTTACATAAATGAGTTTATTTTTCACAACTTATATGATACGCTCCAGCTTGCAGTTTGTATTCATACTTTTTACAACATCACCTTATTTTGAATTGCTAAATTTTGTGTTGGTATTTTGCTGCTTTGTATAAATTGTTTTTTAAACAACAGAAATTGCAGATGTTATGAAAAGAAAGTGTAAACAGTGATGATCAGGTCAACAATACCACTGATATCACCAAAATAATGTTTGTGGTTGTCCCAAGCCAGGACCTGAATTTACATAGTCATATGTCCTTGTATTTATTGTATTCAGTGATTTTCAAGTCAGAGGTGATTGTTCGTTTTGTTGATATTGATGGAATTGTTTACCATCATGGCTTAAACTTTTTTTTCCATGATCACATCTCACACAGAATCATTGAATATAAAAAGGGTCATTGACTAAACATATTCATGTTTTGTATGTTACAACATGGAAAAATAGAAGAAACTTAATACTTACAGTTGACCAAGTCTGGGCAAGTCGCTGAATATGCTTGATTTGATTGATGTTATCTGGTTGTAAGCCAGAGAACTACAAAATATAAAACACATACTAAATACAATGACAATTTGAGACCCAATAAGTACAAATGTATGAGGAAAGTCGGAAGACAACATTTGTGAAACCAGCGCCAACATAGCGAAAGACAAAGGTCAAAAAGAGAAAGATCTAGTTGTGTTGGTGGTATCTGTTAGTTCAAGTTCAGGGAGATAGATGCGATCAAAATAATCAATAAACCTTGGCTTATTCAGTAAAAAGATACCATCTACACATCGGACTTAAAGTACTGGACTAGCTACATTTTTTTGGACAGTTTTAACCTTTTAACCACTTGTGTATAATGTTGACATTATTAACCTAAAGGACCGACCATTTAACTTGCAAAGGGGGAGGGGGCTATGTTTTTTTTGTTCAGAAATATTTTTTTCGGACAACACGAGAGTTAGAATATTTATTTTTTTTGTTGTGCACAGCGCGAAATTTTGCTTCCAGAATTTAACATTAGGTTATATGACAAAAACTCTCAATCAATTTATTTTGTTCCCTCCACCAAAATCATATTTTTTCAGCAACATTGGGAATCAGAATATTTTTTTTACAAAAAATAAAACATAGTCCTATACCTAGCTTGTTTTTGACAAGAGTGATGTGCCGTAATAATTAATCTATTTATATCTTTTACAGATTCACATTCTATATTGATTGTAGGTCAATGAATAGTATGCGACCATAGATATAATCAATATTAATATACATTGGACTTTATATTATAATGTAAATTTTATATGACACCAGTTTTTGGTTTTCATACAGATCTCACATACTTGAGACAGACAGTTCACCACTGAGGAGAAAAGAATCAAAGAGAAAACAAATTGGAGTTTGTCCCGATTGGAATGTATAAAAGAATATATCTGCTTCTAAATTGGAATTAAGAAAAACATCTAAACACTTGATTAACGATAACAAGTGTTCTGTTCGTTTGACTCCTTTCATGATGTCATGTGACATACATCATGTTGCTCATGCCAACAACCGATGATAAGTCGTGAGTGAAAAAAGGACGGACTTGCAGTCAGTACAAACCGAACGCATCTGTGCTCATTCGAAACATAGACTCGGTAACGGCGTACCAAATCATGAATCATGCGAATCTGGACCCACACTTTACAACAAGGAAACCTATGGTCCAGTAGCTTCCTGTCAGTAGCAAAAACTCCGACAAGCAACACAAACCCCAGAGCATCGTTTCAACTCAGAGACGAAAAGTCAATTATGCAAGGGCTGCTGGATGACGCTACTAATAAATGGAAAATTCACAACTTGAAAATTGAAATCATCTCTTTATTTAAACTTTCGTTCTAAAACGATCATTGTGTAGTTCAAGGTATGAAGCCGACCGAGCTATATTGGTGATATATTTAGTTCAAGTTCCAGGATATGACGCGATCAGCATAGACAATAAGGACTGGCAAAGCTACATTTCTTTTTGGATGATATGCAACCTGCAAAAGGTCTGCTTAAACCAGCGAAAAGAGGAGCACAGTCTGTACCCATAAGAATATCTTTGAACAAACACGTGCAGCAATCATAGGAAATATCTTGTCAAAGACTGAAGCTATTTGATGATGTCAGTTTCAGAGAAGTTTTATATTAGTATCAGAGTTGTTTTTTGTAAAGCAAAATCAGATATGTCTCTTCCTAAAGCAATGTAGTAGTATCTAAGTTTCTTTTTAATAAAACCCTGTAACATATATGATTCTAAAATTAAACTAGCGATTTGTAGTTTGTTAATATTGTAATTGAACGTATGCTTAAATAAAATATATGTAGCAAAAATGCAAGACAAAAGATCTGAATAAGAAGAAAAGTCTGACGATAAATCGAAGAAGAACATACAATGCAATGGCCAAAAGAAAAAGTACAAAAGAACAAACAACGATCTAGAAAACATACACATAAAACTAAAGATCGAGTAACACGAACTCACTAAAACGTATTTGTGAACCACTCGTTCACTCCAACATTTGCTAGCACCTGAGTTTATCCTGATTTGTCATGGGGCCTGTGTTGCTCAACTTTTTTAGTTTTCTGTGTTATGTTTAATGTTTTGCGTGCCTTAGCACTGTGTCTTGTGTACCAAATGTTGCCTGTGTCTGGATTTCCCATTCTTGATTGCCCGTTCTTGATTTCCCATTCTTGATTGACCGTTCTGGATTTCCCATTCTTGATTGACCGTTCTGGATTTCCCATTCTTGATTGACCGTTCAGTTTATTCTAACGTTTATTTATCAATCAATATTTCACTTTAACCCAAAGTATTACTTATGATATGCATGTATATTGTTAAGATTGATTTATTTTTTTACTTTTGGTGTTTTAACGCCACTTTCAACAATATTTCAGCTATATCATGGCGATCAGTCTTAGTGGTGGAGGAAGCCGGAATACCCGGAGAGAACCACCGACCATGGGCAAGCAGCCGGTAAACTTTATCACTTGCGGCTGCGAGTCGAGTACACCCTTTTGTGTAATTTACAAAGCCGGGCGTGAACACACGCTGTATTGGTGATAGGCTTGTATGAGTTGTTAGATCCAGCGATCTAGGTCATTGAGGCACCTGGGCCCCTCTAGTCAAGATTGAGTAATACATATGTACAAATGATATTAAATGAGACTTACATGTATTGTAACTTTGGACGATTGTTGAAACTATTGTCCTCTATCTCTGATATGTTATTGTACTGTAACTCTCTATAAATAGTCAACAAATATCTTTAATTTTTATTGTATTATAGTATTAAACGCTTCTTTTCAGGAGTTCATACATATGTAAACGGTGCCGATGCACTCACATACTGGATAAACGTCCGAAGGAACCGTTTAATACTGATAATTCTTCAATGCAATACTGAGCATAAAAATGTATTCTTGCATATTCCTGATCTAACAATCGCACATATTCAACTTCTGCGAAATGTTGATAACTTTGGCACATTTACAACATGACGTCACATGAAGACTTCCAGTTTAAAACGTTAAAGATCAGCCATCATTTGGCTTTGTGTATGCTTCAAATTTAACTAAAATAAGGAAGGCATTTTAATTATTTTTGTGTATTGTTGTAAATATGACCAGTAGAATTTCACGTTTTCAAGATGGTGGATCCTCTTAGCTACTACTGGTAGATTGAAAAGTTCATCGAGCTATGCACGAATCAAAAACAAACAGGTGACAGTGCTCTTGTCCAATCAAAAGGCACGAAAATTATATACTTTAATTCTACAAGAATTATTAAATTATTAACTTATAATATAATTTAAGCAATGCTTATAATGAACTGGGTATTGGTGATGCTTCATAAAGCTCAACTCACAGAACTACCCCGCTCCTATTGAGGCTGATATTTGTATATATCCGGATTGCAATTTTCATGCACAATTCCTCTCTGCTGATATTTGATTCGCTGAAATGTGATTTTTCACATGTTGATATGCAAATAAATAATATTAGATATTGGATATGAGTTTGGTACTTGAAACACTTCTATATGGAGTACAAACTGCAAAACATTGCCTTCTTGTCATAGACTGGTGAACAATTCGTTCATTGATATACTATATTTACCACTATAGCCCTCCAATTTAATGTATTAATCAATAATGATAACAAGTATTAATAAAAATAGAGGTATGCATTTGTACAAATAATATTAAATGATACTTACAGAAATTTTAATCTTGGTAGTTTGTTGAAAGTGTTGTTCTCTATCTTTGATATGGGATTGTGCTGTAACTTTCTATAAATAATCAAAATATGTCTTTAGCTATGCATAAGGAGTTATACGGGGATGTACATAAACAAAGCTTATCTGATTTTTGTTATAACATATAACGTCACTATGCATATAGATGTGGACAATTTACTTTCTATATTGGTCTTATTTTTTGCACAGGTTTCACAAAGAAAACAACAGTTCAAACAGACACGTATATTTAAAATGTTGAATGATGATTATGATAGAACTGCTTTATTTCGGTTTTCATTAGCGTTTATTTTAGTTACAACCGGGTGTGCCGGGGGTAAAACAGGCACCAGGTTTCTCCGTCCTAGAGGCACTAGCCCTCTAAAAGGGGAAACCCCGGGGTATAGAAATGGGACTAAGAGCTTCTTCGGTTTGAAGGGGCGTCCGTCAGTTGTGCGGGATGTATAAATTCACAACTAACCAGTCCTCCTTCGGATGAGACGTAAATAAAACCGCGGTTCCGTGTTGAGAGATTGGCACCCTCTTCCCACGTTAAAGAACCCAGTGTAACAGCTCATTATGAGCATTATGCTCATGATGAGAGATCCATAGGAGACCTGTTGCACTGGTAGAATAATCCGTCCCTACCTTTCCTTGTTTCGAGTCCCGTGGTGTTTGAATTTTTGCCCATTGGCTTATCCGTCCCCCGTTTTCAACCTACATATTGATTTATTGTAAGCATGTTCTCGTCCTGAATATAGCTGAAAAATTGCTCGCTGGACGTTAAACATCAATCGATCAATCAATCAATCATAGTGACAACCGAACCTTTTAACCGTAATGGAAGCGGGAGGCTTGGCGCCGTAA
Organism: Gigantidas platifrons; assembly: GCA_002080005.1. Classification (NCBI taxonomy): domain Eukaryota; kingdom Metazoa; phylum Mollusca; class Bivalvia; order Mytilida; family Modiolidae; genus Gigantidas; species Gigantidas platifrons. Next base: position 474,427 of record MJUT01056352.1, read on the forward strand.
AATCTGATTCAACCCACCATTTCTTTGGAAATGCCTATACCAAGTCAAGGCCATTGCGGTTTTCCCAGTTTTCCGGTTGTTGACTGATTTTGTCTGTGTGTTGCCTTTCCCTTTGGAAGATTGCTCGGTGTTCGGTAATTTTGTTATTACCCTTATTTGTTCAGTTGATTTGAATATTAACACAAGGACTAACTTTTGAAAATGAGCTAATTTTATCAATTCCATTTTCCTCCTCCATAAAATAGTTTGGCATTAGCATCACTTCTATCATATACTGGTCGCCTTCAATGATATGACGATTATATCAGAGTTTGCACATGACAATTGAGAAAGACTAAAACTATTTGAAGGCACAGGAGGGATTGATTGGTGCTTAACACCAACTTCAGCAATATTTCAGCTATATCGTGGTGCGAACAAATTATATATATAATTCCTCAACTACACGACCCTTATTTGTGAATAAAACAATCGGTTTATATGTACAAATAAAAGAACAATTAAAATGATGAAAACATATATCTAAAATTTGTGTTATGTATCTATCTATATTATAATATACGATTTAATTACTTTCACAAATTTCAAAAGTGTGTCTCTTACCACGTTAGTTAACACATTAGATAAATTGTTGCCGGTGTAGTATTTAGACGAGATCCAATAACATTTACGCAGTAGTTTAACATATGTTTTAGTGAATCCACCATAACTAGCACGACGTCTTTGAGATTTTGACTGTAAGAACAAAGAGTCTTGCCAATAAATAAATATGAGTAAATCCTCCATGACTAGCACGACATCTTGTCAAGACCATCCGATCCTTGCGATTTTGACCGTAAGAACAAAGAGTCTTGCCAATAAATAACTATGAGTAAATCCACCATGACTAGTACGACATCTGGTCAAGACCATCCGATCCTTGCGATTTTGACCGTAAGAACAAAGAGTCTTGCCAATAAATAACTATGAGTAAATTCACCATGACTAGTACGACATCTGGTCAAGATCATCCGACCCTTGCGATTTTGATCGTAAGAACAAAGAGTCTTGCCAACCAAAACAATTTTCGCGCACATTGTAATGAATTTGCTGGTCCCAACTAGCATGCATGCTAGTGCTTGAAAATATGATTAATTTTAAAATAGATTATATATATATATGAAATAGAACAATTAGATATTGTGTTATCCTATGCGTCTGATGTTCTTGGATTTCTTCTTAATGTCAACCGTTGGGTAAAAGAAATATGAAATATTGACAGACGAAGTTCAACAACATTGTTGTCATATTTAACCCATAAATTATATTCAATAATTTCAATAGCATGTAAAAATGTCTGAAATATAGTGTAGTGTATGAACCCAATTCATTATATTTGAAAAATAAAATATGTTTATTTTAAGAGGAGAGAAAAATATTTTTATTTAGATTCAAAAAGTATGTGTTAGATGTTAATTGAGTTTTCATGTGTGTGTTTACATGAGATTTTTGAAAGTCATTGCTATTATTTTTTGATTGTTCATGCTTTACAGAGAATGAGGACTTTTCGATAGTTTTAAATGATTTGAGATGTAAGATGCGACGACCTTTCAATTGTTCAAAGGGCATTTGCAGTTCTAACTTGGTGTATTCGCCAACAAAGGTCTTGATGGCATTAACTTAGGTAATATCCTTCAGTACAAATCCGTCAAATCTAAAATTCCACCATATTCTAAGGATCAGTCCGTACCTATAATCTCATATGCGTATATCACACTTATAGCAACAACAATATTTAACTACAAACACCTGTTGCATGATCTCAATATTGATGATTTCAAATCTAAGCCTCCTGATTGCACATGTGGAAGTTATATAATGGAGAATACACTCCAACTATAGATTCTTAAAAATAATCAACGAGACTTGTTCCTTTTAATCGTATGAGGCAGACTTCATACAGGGGCTTCTCAAGAAAAACAAAAAGAAGCTAACCCGATCCTTGAATTTCACGTTCTGCTATATAGATTATGTCCTTTCACTAAATAATTCTAGGTTTGGTGATTTCGTGAATCGCATCAATCCCACTGAGCATGAAATAAAGGATACCACAGATACAGATAGGTCTGCTGCATACCTTGACCTACACCTCAAAATTTATAGATAGGGTCGGTTAAGAACGAAACTTTACGACAAAAGAGATGGTTTCAATGTTCCTATTGTGAACTGCTGATTTATATGTAGCAACATTCCAGCAGCATCTGCAGTATATATATCTCAGTTGATACAATATTCCAGAGCTTGTGGTTCTATCAGGGTTTCCTTGATAGAGGGTTGCTGCTAACAAGGAAGCTACTGCTCCAAGGATTCCTCTGAGTTAAGTTGAAGTCATCACTACGAAGGTTTTACAGTCGCCACCATGACTTGGTTGACATTATGGAATAGCTGTGTCACAAATGACCACAGATATGTTCCACTTGTCATAAATACTCTCCGGTTCTTTCCTCATTCATGAGTTATCACTGTGTTTGTAACTATATTAACACGATGGGCGCCACTAGTGGAGCAGGAACTGCCTACCCTATCTGGAGCACCCGAGTTCAACCTCGGTTTTAAATGGGGTTTGTGTCACTCGATCTTTAGTTTTATGTGTATGTTTTGTAGATCGTTGTTTGTCCTTTTGTACTTTTTCGCTTGGGCATCGTGTTGTCTGCTCTTCGTCGATATACGGATTCTGATTACCCATTTGGTATCTCCAAACTATTCTTATTGTTTCTTTCATTTTGAGAAATGATGTCCCTAACATACACAATCATTTTCACCCCACTCCGAACAGTATATACATAGTTGTGGTAAAGACAGTTATTTTATCTTACTCGTATTGAAAAAAAATCTACATTCAAAATAATAAATATAGCAAATACAGTTAATATTTTGGTAATCACAGACTTACATTGCATAAGTGGTCTTAGGTAAGTCGGTTGGAATACTATAAAGTTCTCCACTGATGCAGTCAATTGAAAGTCCATCTGTATAGTTAGTACAACTACAGACACTAGGGCATGATGATGCCACACCGACAATTAAAGTCGCAACAACTATTGCTGTTATAAGAAACTTCATTTTGCGTCGTCAGACTACAAATACAAAGTGTATTTACTTAATATTTATTGTTATTATACAATTATAACAATAATTTAGTGAGAGAGATATCATATGAATATTTATATAGAGATTAATACATGTATGACCTTCTCCGTAACAATCCGGGTATCATCCCGAGACCTCCATATCAGCCAGAGACGCAATAGAGGGCTGATATGTGTCGAGGGATGATAGATGGGATGATATGGAAAAGTTCATGTATTAATCTTTTTATCATATACTTCCGACAAATTAACAAAAAATGAAATAATTAAAAGTCAATGACTTTATAAAGAGGTTTAATTGCAAATTCAACTGATACATTTTTCAGAACACTATTGTCAAACAAGAGCATCGCTATCCCCATAAATATTAATGGCAAAATTTCGTATGACAGCATTTTCAAACACCAACAATTTATAAGATGCGATTTTTTGTGACGAGAACATTTCCTGGAATAGTTTTCATTCAAAATTATTATACGTTCTCCATGATGTCTGTCATCTAACGGTTTTATGAATTTTGTTTAATGTGATCCTCTTGACCAATCCCCCCTTTCAACTCGATTTGTCAATAGTACTGGTCATCTCCACTATTAGTAGGGATTTAACAATGGTGAAATTATACTTTTAAAAATTTACGTTGGGTTTCATATTTTTCAAGAAGTGTGATCAACAGAATTTACTGCCCGTTAACTGTGATTAGTAAAACGTATTTTTCCTGAACCGTGATGAGACTCCTATCCACTATTTATTTTTGTGTGTTGAGTAATATTTGCAAATAGACGACACCGAAAATAACAGAAGTAACTTGCACGAGAGACATTGCTATGGATTATTTGCACAAGACGCCCGTGATATGGGTTATCAGCTTGGTGTGCTATTATGGATAGTTTACCTGTGCTCGTAACGTTACACATATGCTAAAACTATCATATTAATACGATATATAACAAAAACATTTAGTATATGCCTTATATATTCAAGCATGTACTTTGTTTTTGGCATCTCATTATATATGTAACAAGCGATTAAATAAAATGTTTTGTGTGGATAATATTAAAGACAATACAGGCTGTCAGAATTGAATTTTGTTTTAGTTAAACGTGCTCAAATCGAATCGTGGAAGAACCGCAAAAACATTGACGGATTCTACACGAAAACGACACAAAAATGAGGATTTAGCAAGCTTTGTGTAAACATAAAACAAAAGATGTTAGACCGACCTACTCCATTTTTCAACACGCATACGGTAAGCATAATTTAGCATCTTTTTTCTGCCGAATCGTATTTTGACAGTAGAATTGCATAGTAAATTTTTAATAATTCTTTTTTTTTTTCAGGAGAAACGCTAGGTGATATATCTTTTAAATTAGAGACTAAAATAATGAACTTCATGTCTGTTTTTTTTTCTAAAAAAAATATAATCAAGACAACTCAAGTATTGTCAATAATATGCAAAACAATTTGTTTACAATTTTCCCTTTATCGGGCCCCTTTGCAGAGTTTGGGTTTGTTTTTATTGATTTCATCACGTATTTCCGATTTTAACTGTCATTCTTACTAAATACCATTATATAATATTAACTGATTACCCTTGGATTCAATATCATAGATATATTTCTTAAATTATATTAATTTTAACGAATTTACATTCAGCATGCTTCCTGGTTATTTATAGCAGTTATCAGTGTTCGGCAAACTTCGGAACAGCAATCGACTTATAATTAGGCCGTGTTAATGGCGATTCCATCAACAGATATTCGAATTCTTTTCACTAATTACGACATTATAGCATATTTTTTAACCTGGCTTTTTGTTCAGAACATTTTATTAGTATAAAACATTGAATATTGGCAACTTTTAATATAAACAAAAAAGTTCAATTCTGACAGCCTGTATGCCTTTAAATAGCTAAATGATTTGATTTAAGCAACACAGGTAAATTTACAGGTGAATGATTACAGGTAAGGATTTTTCTTTAATAAAAACATAGATATCAAATTTAGTGCGCACGACACGTTTCTGGAATAACCATCATCAAAAGGCTGAACAACTAACTAATTCAAATTCACGTAAAGAACGTTTAAAGGGTGGTGGTCAACAATTCCACCAATATTAACAAAACTAACAGCTACCTTTCACATTAACTCACTGAACAAAACAAAAAAAAACATATGACGTAGGTTATCCAGGTAATAGCTTGGAACATGCACACAAATGGGGCGAGGTTGAATCGGTTAATGGGATCCCAATCCTTCCTCCCGATCTGTATTACATGTGTGAAGGATTAAGATTATAATATGACAGGTAAAACTTTTTCTCCAGCTTTATTGCTAACAGGGAGTAAAATATGCGCGAGCACTTTGTGTGTATGTTTGTTTGCGCCATTTGTCTTGTGTGCCCATTGTTGTCAGTTTCTCTGGATGGTCCATTCTTGATTGCCCCTTCGGATTTCTCTAGCGTTTAATCTTAAATTGACTGAATTTCTAATACACATATAGTGAGTCAGGACCAAATTAATTATTTGAATCTAAAATTAAGCGTTAAATAAGCCTGAAGAGAGCATATATTGTCTCAAAATTAAAAAATGATATTATCCGATAAAGTATCTGAACTGGTAATTTTACGTATCACGTAGGCTTAACTACATGTGTGCAAACTATAATAATTGAATCATATCATTATACATAAATAAAAGTATTCTTACCTCAAAGACTTCTATTCGTTTAGTTAAACTTTTTTTTGTCACAAAGGACACTCGCTGAACAAGTCTGTACAAGTCAAGAGTATCTAAGGTATATATATACGATTGGTAATATTACCTGACTTCCTTGTTATTGTCCGTTTGACTTCTATAAATCTTTAAAAAAAAATCTTAAAAATGTGCTTTCAATGATATTTCATTGCATTATTATTATTTTTATTACAATGCATTTATATAGCGCTTATCTAATTACAAAATTACCCTAAGCACTTAACATGTAAAACTGACAAATTATATAAAGAGTACATACAATAAAATTATATATGAACTTAACTATTAAGTAATAAGAAAAGCAAAAAGTATTTATATTAACGAGCTAAAAATAGGTCAGAAACAAAAAGCAACATTAACTAAAAGATGAAATAAAACTGGACTGTGATAAAATCAATAAAAATGACAGAGATTTTGCAAATATATGGTAAAAGGTGCTAAAAGGAAATAATTTACTAAGTAAAAAGCATCTACATGAAAAATTAAAATAGTAAATCACAAAAATAGTACACAAATACAACATAAATAAAACTGAAATATGACAATCACATCACAAATTAGTAAGAAATACCAATGTCATCACAGAACCATTAAACATCACAGTACGCTTGTCTAAAAATATGAGTTTTTAAACCTTTCTTAAAAAGAGGAAGAGACTGTTCTTTCCGTAGATGAATTGGAAGATCATTCCACAATGTAGACCCATCTCGGTCAAATCGCCTTTCGCCGTAGGTTTTAGTGCGAACATCTCTCGGTTGTTGTACGAGACCTTCATTTTCTGACCTTAGTGATCTACCTGGTGTGTATGGTACGATAAGTTCTTCCAAGTACGTTGGTGCTTTGCCGTGTAATGACTTAAAAACGTAGAGTAAAAGTTTAAAATGTGATCTGTATTTAACGGGAAGCCAATGCAGCTGCATAAGAGATGGTGTGATCGAGTCAAACTTCTTTTTACGGGTGATCATTCTAGCTGCCATGTTTTGAACGCGTTGAAGTCTTGCTATGACTGAAAAGTTCACGTTGTATAGCAAGGCGTTCCCATAGTCTAACCTGGAGGTGACGAGAGAGCAAACTAGTGTCTTGCAAGCGTTATCTGTGATGTACGATCTAATGTGTCCTATATTTCGTATTTGATGGTAACACGATTTTGCAACGGCGCTGACTTGTTGTTCCATACTTAGTGTCTTATCAAAGAAAACTCCCAGATTTTTAACACAATTAACATCACTTAAAATAGTGCCATCGAATGGGAGCTTGAAATCCGACATTTGTTTAACTCGATTTTTAGGAGCAAAAACGATGAGTTCTGTTTTGTCTTGATTGAGTTTAAGGAGGTTGGAAGACATCCAAGCACTAATATCCGATAAGCAGGCTTTCAGACGTTCAGATAGATCATCCCAATCACCTTCTGGTTTAATAACTTGATATGCCTGTGTGTCGTCGGCATAAGAGTGATAAAGCATGTTATGTCGCTTGCATATTTTCCCTACTGGTTTAGAATACATGCAGTATAATTTAGGTCCTAAAACAGAGCCTTGAGGTACACCGTATTGAAGCTTTAGATCGTCTGATTGAACGGTGCCGATGGCGACTCGCTGAGTTCTATCTTTCAAGTATGACCCAATCCACGATAACGCACTATCTGAGATACCGAATGAGTAGTTGAGACGTTCTAACAATATGGTGTGGTCGATAACGTCGAATGCAGCCGAAAGATCGAGCATCAGAAGAACAACACAGCAGTGTTTGTCCAATGCAGAAACAATATCGTGATGTACACGCAGAAGAGCGGTTTCTGTGGAATGTCGGGCTCGATATGCAGACTGCAGATTGTCGTGCAGACTGTTGGAGTCTATGTGCTGTTCAAGCCGAGTAGCAACAACTTTCTCCAAAACCTTTGATAAAAATGGAAGGTTTGATACTGGGCGGTAATTTTTCAATACTTCTCGATCTAGACTTGTATCATTTGACATATTACACTTAATTATCAAAAGGCTACTCATTAACTGCCCATAGATGAGAGTCAATTGTTATTATGTATTTTGATATTTAATTGTCCTATATATGTCACATGGTACAGTCTGTTATTTGTACTCACTCCCTCCAGATTTTTACACTTTAGTCAATATAATTAACATAGAGACCTAATGGGTAACTTTTTTAATAATGGACCAAACATTTTTTAAATGAATTGTCAGAGTTCGTATATATCATATATTAATAAACATCTAGAAAAAAAATGTTGATTTGAAAACTGGATTTTTAAGAATTTTTTTTTAAAGATTTATAGAAGTCAAACGGACAATAACAAGGAAGTCAGGTAATATTACCAATCGTATATAAATGGAAAAAAAAAAACACAAAAAAAATATTTTATTTTGATATTCTCAAATTCATCTTTTATAGCAAGTAAACAAAACTACATAAAGGGATGACTAAGTATAAAGGTAGAGCAAACGTGACAAGTTATTTTGAATTGAAGTCACAAGACAAGAAAATGAATGATCCAAATGTTACATTTTAGTATTAAAGGCATACAGGCTGTCAGAATAGATTTTATTTTTGCCTAATATTAAAAGTTGTCAATATTCGATGTTTTATACTAATAAAATGTTCTGAACAAGAAGCCAGGTTTAAAAGATATGCTATTATATCGTATTTAGTGAAAATAATTCGAATGTCTGTTGGTGAAATCGCCATTAACACGACCTAATTATATGTCGGTTGCTGTACTTTGTGTTCCGAAATTTGCCTAGCACTGATAACTGCTATGAATAACCAGGAAGCATGTTGCATGTACATTCGTTAGAATTAATATATTTTAAGAAATATATCTATGAAATTGGATCCCGGGGTAATCAGTTAATATTATATAATGATTTATTACATTTATTTGTACATTGTAAATTTGTTGACAGTGTCTGGATAGAAGTTTTTGAAAAGTTCAATGACTTTTTTCTTAGCTTGAAAATTTAATATATTGGCGGAAAAATCTGAAAAAAATATATGTTTAGAAATTTTTTATAAAGACTTGAAGAAAATTGCAAAGTTGGTGAACACTATTTTGTTGTCTACAAAATATTTTATTTGGAAAGAAAGAAATGTTGTTAAATATCAGAAAAAGACTATGAGTAAAATTAGAATTATTAATTTGTTAAAAAATGAATTGTCGTTTCTATCTGCTATTTATGATGATGATACATTTATAGAATTGAAAAACTCATTTTGTACACGGGTATAAATACGTAGACACTCCAACAAATTGAAGCTTCTGTAGCATGTGCAAATTGTTTATATACATTTTTTTTTGTGTTTTAGTTTCAACTACCAGGCTAACAATTGTATCAATTTCCTATTGCTCTTATTGATAATTAACTGTACTTGCATTATTACTGTCTGCACACAATAGTAAAACCAGTTTTATATATAATATAGAATTAAATCCATCTTTTTAATATACACTATAATTATCCTATTCAACACATCAAACCCATGCTGTTGTGACTGTTACGTATTTAATAAATAGGGCGACACATAAGTGGGGTAAGAAATCATAGGTAAAAGAAGGTTGTCCAATAAAATTTTAATTGACTGGATTGGTCGTAATTATTAATTTAATTATTGATAACCCAAACTCTTTTGTGAGAAGACAAAATGATGATATATGTTGTTAAATGAAATGTGTATGTTTGTAATTTTCATTTTGTGAATGAAAGGGAGTGTATTTTTTTTTTTAACTCATTTTGATATTTTCCCTGGTCAAATGAGTTATGTAAATCACAGGGGCCCCTATGTATCTCCCCTGGGCTACATAGGGTAATTATATAGCAGGGCTTTTGAATAAAATGATCTGAAATTTAAAAAAAATGTATATATTATATAATGGTATTTAGTAAAAATGATACTTATAATCGGAAATACGTGATGAAATCAATAAAAACAAATCCAAATTATACAAAGGGGCCCGATAAAGGGAAATGTGTAAACAAATTGTATTGCATATTATTGACAACACTTGAGTTGTCTTGATTATATTTTAATAAAAAAAAACAGATAAGAAGTTCATTATTTTAGTCTCTAATTTAAAACAGATATGAGCTAACCTTTTCTCCTGAAAAAAGAATATATAAAAAACTACGATGCAATTCTACTATCAAGATACGATTCGGCCGAAAAAAGATAGTAAATAATGCTTACTGTATACGTGTTGAAAAATGGAGTAGGTCGGTATAACATCATTTTTTAAATTTTTACCCAAAGCTGGCTAAATCTTCCTTTTTGTGTCGTTTTCGTGTAGAATCCGTCAATGTTTTTATTCTTCCATGATACGATTTGAGCACGTTTTCTTCATCAACAAACAATTTCGCACATGCCCAAACGCTTTCCCGAACGACTTCACTGTCAGGTCGTATGAATATTGCGCGTGTCAACATCGAAATTTTACTGGATACAAGAAAATCAAACAGCGACATATTTCCTTTGTTTTAGGCTATTTACGTATGATATTATGAAAAATTTCAACTGCAATTAGTATAAAACATCGAATATTGGCAATTTTTAATACATAAAAAATCAATTCTGACAGCCTGTATGCCTTTAAACTGATCTATTTTATATAACCGACGTTTTTAAGTTGGTCAATTGTAATAATTGCATTGGTTTCAGTAACAGATCCGGCTGTTAGAAGTTGTTATTGCAACATAACACACGCTTCTTGTTTACTATGACAGTAGTGTATCAAAGTATTGTTAGATAACTGTCTGTTACGGTACAAATGCTCCTCCAAATGCTACGGGACCAATTAAAGTAGTGTTAAATTACTGTCTGTTTGCAGCAAAATGTGAGACAAGTACACATACCTCCCGTCCTCCAAATGCAACGGGACCAATCAAGGTAGTGCTAAATAACTGTCTGGTCTAGCAGAATGTAATACATGTACAAGAACACATAACTACCGTCCTTCAAACTTCATGGGACCAATAACAGTAGTGTTAAATAACTGTCTGGTCCAGCAGAATGTAATGCATGTACACATAACTTTCGTCCTCCAAATGCCACGGGGTCAATGAAAGTAGTGTTAAATAACTGTCTGGTCCAGCAGAATGTAATACAAGTACACACAACCTCCGTCCTCCAAATGGCACGGGACCAATCAAAGTAGTGTTAAATAACTGTCTGGTTCAGCAGAATGTAATACATGTACAAGAACACATAACTACTGTCCTTCAAACTTCATGGGACCAATAACAGTAGTGTTAAATAACTGTCTGGTCCAGCAGAATGTAATGCATGTACACATAACTTTCGTCCTCCAAATGCCACGGGGTCAATGAAAGTAGTGTTAAATAACTGTCTGGTCCAGCAGAATGTAATACAAGTACACACAACCTCCGTCCTCCAAATGGCACGGGACCAATCAAAGTAGTGTTA
>MJUT01056352.1:485879-506718 GCA_002080005.1 Gigantidas platifrons
CCGTCCTCCAAATGGCACGGGACCAATCAAAGTAGTGTTAGATAACTGTCTGGTTCAGCAGAATGTAATACAAGTACACATAACTCCCGTACTCCAAATGGCACAGGACCAATCAAAGTAGTGTTAAATAACTGTCTAGTTCAGCAGAATGTAATACAAGTACAGATAACTTTTGTCCTCCAAATGCCACGAGTACGATGACATTTCTTTCAAATGACCCACGTATGATGAGTGGAGAGTATAGGAATGCTACCGCCGATGAACAGTTTTGGATGTGTCATTAGACATCACACTATACACTCATTATATAGGATATAGGCTTTAACAGAGAGAAAACTTATTTGCTCAAAACATACAGATTCATGAGAAAAGTACTCCCAGACTGATATTGTCACTTGACAAACTAAGGTTCACGTATTATTGTATTAAATGATAGACTGTATAGACAGAAGAGAGATGCGACAATAAGTCAGTATTGCATTTATACCTACACATGAATACAACTGTCAGTTATAACCAGCTTTGTATTTAATCCCAAATAAATACCATTATCAGCAAAATCCCAATGTTGCATTTATATCTCCATAGATATAACTGTTAGCCATAAGCCAGATCTATACTTAGACCTACAGTCATGGGACATAATTATTCGCCACCCTCGATTTTACGCTATATATTTCATATAAAACCACATTTTTCAAAAAAGTTATTGTGAAATCATATCTAAAAGGATTTTGATCATTTTTGCACCAGAAGAAGCAGAAATATTTAAAGATTATTTGTTTATTTTAGCACGATTTTGCGTCAGATTGCCTTTATTTTCTTATGATTTAATGACAACTTTTTGTTTTCTGACGTCAAATGCTATATATTTAACCAAAATAAAATCGGAAAAATAAAAATTTGTGTTTAAATCACCAGAAAACATAAACCATGCAGACAAAAATTACTATCAGATAAACAAATAAAATTCGAAGAATTCTGTGTGTCTTGAAATAAATTTCATAAAAATCTGCCCAGAGACAGCTTTAAAATATGTTTTTGAAAAAATGTGGTTTTATATGAAATATATAGTAAAAAATCGAGGTTGGCAAATACTTATGTCCATGTACTGTATGTATATATATCATAGATACAACTGTCTGTTATAAGCCAGTCACGGGTTTAGACTGACAGGTAAACTGACATGTATATGTCTGTTTCGTATTGAGACCTAAAGATAAAAATAACAGTTATAATCCAGACTCGAAATTAAACATTTATTATTCGTTAAGTTTGATCAAATAGGAACAATTCGACCAATATCAACAAAACAAACAATACATGTATTCCTGTAGATAATTCACTAAGAGTACCTTGATAGGCACCAACCTTTATGAAAATCTCCTGATTTCCAGTTTAATTTTGGCTACATATTGTTATGCTGAATAGAAACTGTGCATACTATGTATGCAATTGAACCATTTCATCTAAGATGAATGTGGCGTTAAATACCACAAACCAAACCAAGCCAAGCCAAACCCTAACATGAATGTTAAAAGCGTTATGCAAAACGTCATTTAAACTAAATATATAAGTGCTGAACGTAGCAATAAGCAATGTTGGAGATTACCGAATGGACAATCAACAATGGACAATCTAGAGAACCTGGCAACATAGGGTACACAGGACGAAGAAAAGAAAAAACAAATACGCAACACAATATGTGTTGGACACCACTATACGTAAACAAACACAAATAACGTAAATAGTAAGTAATGTTAATTAGCATTACGTCAATTGATGGCAAAAACTTCACATCTGGTACATGTATTAGTGTGCTTTCCTCGAGAGTGGTAGATCCTGGGTTCGAGTCCCGGTCGGGTAAAATCAAAGACTATAAATTTTGCATTTTTTTAGTATTAAAGAATAAGATTGATTGGCGAGCAATCCAAATAATGTGTCCGAAAGGAGAGACTCGTCTACCCGTGGATTGTTGTTTCAATGAGCTGGCACTATAAAAAAAAAATACTTAACTAAGCGTGTTGATCTAGTACAAAGCGGCTATCTGCAGCATCATGTCATTAAAATGTAACTTGTTATCGCCATGATATAGTTGAAAAATTGCTCATTAGACGCTAAGCAATAATCTCTCACTCTAGTGCTTGTAAATTGTCTGGTACAATATCATGTTTTAAGCCTAAGGATTCATCATCATACTGCTCTACATTACAGATTCAGAGATAGATCCAGTTTACGTTTAAAAGAAAGCAGTCTAGCCATACATAAGCAAAATACCATTTACTAAAGCCATTTAATGTTTGCTTCTATAATGAACATTACATGTTGCACGCCGATATATAATATAAAACAACTGGTTTTCATTGTGTATAAAGAGTGAATTTTATTTTGGAAAATATTTTATATTAAATATTTAAATTTTTTACTGCATTGAATCTTTGTACAAAATGTAATGTGAGAAATAAATAAATATTTCACCTATTATATAATACCATAAACATATAAACATACCTGATAGAGGTTTAAAGTTATTGTTTTGCTTCAGTAAGTCTGGGTGTCATTGTATTTCATTGCATTATGACAACATGAACGTATGCCATTTATTTTGTCTACCAATCTAATGATGACCTATGGACCGTGAGACTAATAAATATGTGAAGAATTGTATACTCCTGAACAGGTAGGGCCACGAAGGGTGGAATTCGGCCCTATCTTCAAAACATATTTGTTCATCATATTCTGCTAAAATATGCTTGTTACTATTGATAAATGTATGTTTTAACATATTTTAGCATTTTTGTCAATTTTAAGGCCAGAAAATAAAAAGAACAACTAATAATGAAGATGCATAATGAATAAGGTATATTTCCAAGTCATTTTGAATTAATGATATATTTTTTGTAATATCAACATGTAATATAGCTTTTTTTGGTAAAAATAGTCATTTTTTTTATGAAAAAATCACAGATTTCAGGTAAATATTCAAAAAAAAATAATAATAACATCGTTTTTCAACATTTAAAGATAAGTGGAACTGTTGATGATATGATTATTTTGACAATTATGTACACACATTTACAATCTAATTGTTAAAACACTGTATTTTTTAGGAGAAATTACCCTTTTGAGGAAAAAAAATTATGGAGGTATATAGATACCTGTTTACCTTATTTACATTTTTTCAGATTATTTACACTATTTTAAGGTAAAAAAGACATTTTTATACAAAATTACATTTAAAAAAAATTATTTTTAAAAAGTTGTAATTAAGTTCATTTGATCATTTTTTAACATAGTCAACTGCCAAGTATGGTAATATGCAAACGATTGTTGATATCATTTACAATTTGTGTTCAATTCAAATACTACATTTTTTTTTAAAGTGACAATTTTATGAAAAATATTAAATCAGTTTTAATGAATTATTTTTCAACAGTTTGATCTGCAAAATATGGATGTATGTAGACAATTGTTTACTTCATTTACAATTTATTCAGTTTACATTTTATTACTTGGAATAGTAAATAGATTACCACATTTAATCTAAAAGGCTAAACTGTTCAAATACGAAAAACAATATATATATAACCTTAACAGTAGTACTAATTGTGATGTGAATTATTACTAGAATTGTTACAACTGCAAAAAACAACAAATAAATGTTATATAATCATTATTATAGTATAAGGTGTTCCTAATAATATGGTAGGATCTCATTCCTCTATAGCACTTTCGTCACTATCATTGCCATCAATCACATGACTAGCATCTTCAAAGTGTCCCCCCCAGACTCTGTAAGATATATGCGGTTTGTGTCTTGCATATCCAAGGTACCTCAAGATGGACACGATGTGAGAGCATGCTCCTGTTCGACATTTGTAGTACCATGCGGTACCATACTGTCTAAAGTCTTCCATCAAAGGCAACATGTAGCGTTCGATGGCATCCATTGCTACATCTATTGATGTTTTCATTTCAGCTACAGATTGAAAATTAGAAGCCACTTCAGATAAACATGACCAAAATCTCTCAGGAAATGACTTCATCAAATCATTTTCAACACACCAGCTGAAAAAGGCATCCAACCATGACACACCCAAGGCCTCATACGCCAACGTCAAAGCCCTTACAGCTCGATTGAAATCCTTTCCATTGAGCATCTGATCCACGGTTCCAGCAGCATATACAGAAGAATCGACTAACAAATCTTTGAGACCACCATCGCCCCATAACTTTCCAATTGCTACAATATAGCATGATAGAGCGTGAAAACCACCTAAGCGTAGAATGTGATTACGGAAGGTATCGGGCATTGCCCATGCAACTTGTTTCACTATTGAGTATCTTGTCAAATGCATTTTCACATCGACCAGGGATTCCTCTAGTCTTCGGTTTGTTGAAAGGCACACAAACCGTCAATGAAGAAGCACTTTCGTCCAGCTGTACAGACCTTTCCTGTGATCTTTTTATCTTCGTATGATTATAGTTTGGCTCGACAGTGTAGTGGCGAATTTGAAACACGGCCCTTGCCATTGAATGAAATGTGTTTTTACCGTCGATTGTTTCAGTGTTGATATCAATGTTGTCAGCACCCTCCTGAATTAAACCTCCACCCTCTCGAATTGGGATTATTCCATCAGGAACATGAACATCGTCCTGGAGTTTTTCCATTTCATGATGAACAATGTTGGTTAAATACCGCATGACTTCTCCATAGGAAGCACAAAATCCATGGGGGTAGTGTTTCGATAAGTTGCTTGGATCCGAAATTGTGGTACAACTGCACAGCAAGACCAAGATAGAATGGGGTAAAAACATCCTTAGAAATGGAAAAGATACATTCAGTTATACCCATTATCTTTCGTGTTTTATCATGTGGTACGACACGAGGTTCTGATGCATCTTGAAAGGACTTTTTATCCAGCAGCCAACATATAAATTTGGTTAGGGATAAAGGCATTCGCTCCATAGAGACTGCCATTGATACCTCGTTGTCAGCAGAAATGTTCATTTTCTCGATGTCACACCTTAGGATGCGAACGGCAGAATGTAGTATTTGTTCGTCGTTATAAGAATCTGCAACTGCAGAAACTTCTTGCTTTATTTCAGATACCTTTAATTTTGATTTTAACGTGCCTGCAGTTGCGACGTCATTTCCTACTGATACATCACTACTGAAGACTAAGTTGGTACTGATACATCACTACTGAAGACTAAGTTGGACTTCCGTTGTCAACGCTGTGGTTGTACAACAATCGAAATACTATAATAATGTTCAATTTCGTCCTGTAATTTAGTAACAGGGAATGTCTTAGTGATATGATCGGGCAGATAAGACATATATTTTTTTAAGTAATTGGGTCATAAGGAACGCTTTTTTGTGTATGGCTAAGTCCTCGTCAATGTCCGAAATGTGTGACTTGAAGGCAGTGTCGTGTTCAATCGAATATGAACCTTTATTCCCCATGCATTCAGATTTCAAAAGCGTATATTTTAACAAATATTTGGTGATGCATGGAGAATGGTAGACAGCATGCTCAGTGAATGCATTTTCGTCCATTATCTGAATCATTCTTTGATCATTTTGACCAACAGCTGATTCCCTTAAATTATTCAGGCGGTCACTTGATTCAAATTTATGAAGCTTCTGGTCCTTTCTAAAGGTTTTCTTTTCACAAAGAAAACACACTTCCCGATTCACAACTTGGCCGTTGTATTGTTTTCAAGGCCTGGCACAAGTGGGTGTACTGATGTCTGCTGAGATTCAACGGCAATAGACTCGATCTTGAATAAACTACAATTGTGCTTGCTGGTATATGACTTATTGCAGGAGCGGTGGTACATAACTTTAAAATATTGACTGAGAATGCAGTCTAAAACAGAAATGTCCTGCAAGACAAGACTATACACCTCATCTTTCCATGCTTCCATAGCATTTAATAAGCTGGCCTTGCTTTGACTCCTCATACGTATTAGCAGTTCAGTGGAAGAACTTTGGCAAATTATACATTTCTCCCACTGTATACCATTCCTACTTTTTTTAGGACCAGAAGTACAGAGTTTTACTGGACTATCAAATTGGGCCATTTTCCGGAATATAAACTTATCCAACATAATTTATTCGGATATTAAAATAACAACAACAAAATAAATTTCAATGACAAAAATGGCACAACAATATTTTAAACAAAAACTATCAACAACAAACTCGAAGCAACAAAAAAGATATTTAAAATAACCACAATTAAAATTAAAATACAAAATTCATTTAAGAAATAATTCATGGAAGCCAGAGTTTGTATACAGTTTTAACATGGTTAACATTATTTTCGTACAAATTTTATCCCGAGCGTGAGCGAGGGATAAAATGCAACGAAAATAATGTTACCCATGTTAAAACGTGATACAAACTCTGGCTTCCATGAATTATTTCGATTCTAGTAGGAAAAATCTAATTTATTTTTTGAAGTGGAAGTCGGTAATGGAAATGCATTTCATAACAAAATTCACTAACCTTCATGTTTTACAGTTTACAGTTGTTTTTCTTTTATCGTGTTTAAATATACTGTGATGCTATGAAGTTACTGATATTTTCCAATTTAATGACATTTTGAATTTAGCAACTTAAACAAGTAAAATGCTCACAAAATCTTAAAAATAAATCAGTAACCATGTCTTTCAATGTCATCAGCGTTCCTTGTAAACGACTTCCGGAAGATGTTAAATTTCAAAAGTGAAAGTCCATTGTCTGAAGTATTTATTCCGGAAAAATATAGGTAAAAACAATACGGGCATTTTTATGTTTGTTATGCACCACAGTGCTGTATGAATACATAAATTCATAGGGAAATATGTTTGTAATTTGTTCGTCAATACGCATGAGCGAATTAAAATATATCGTGAGCTTTATCACTGTATTATTTATATAGCCAATGAAGGACGCCATATTAGAATGAGTGACAAATCGTGCTAATTAACGACCTTATAGTGAAATATATGAAACGATTACCGGCGCGGAATTCGAATGTTCCGTGTTTTACGGGGTGGAAATTTGAGATTTGATTGTTGTTTATATTTATTAATTTCTTCGTAACTGTTTACATTTCAGTATTGATTTTTTATACACGATAGATTTAAGTGAATGTTATTTGATAGGAATAACAATAATTTCATTATAGAGCGTATTCGCGTTATATTTGATAAAAAATGTGTTTAATTTAAGGTCAAATTTAAGTCATAATTGGAAGATACAAAACTGTTATTTAATTTGATTAATTAAGTCGGTATTTGCTTTCAATGTTTTGATACATTGTTTCTTTATCAAAATGTTCTCTTGGTGATTTAAATGTTATGTTAGATGTGATTTTTATTGTTAAAGGTGACATGTATTGTATGTTATTTGAGTGTACCCCTTAAAAACGTGAAATTAAAAAAAATTGTGACCACAGTAAGTTACTACGACAAGTATAAAAATAAAATTTAATAATGTATCTATCGTTTGAAATCAAATTTAGCCGTGTGTGATGCCGTTAACTTAAACTCGTTAACTAAGCAACTATTTTAACACTGGGCACCCTACTAAAAGACCATGCTACCGTGGTAGTTGGATTTATAACTACCAATGCAGTTGGTGTCTATCACCACAAACGTTGTGGGTTCGAATCCCACGCAGGCGAGGTGTACTCGATACAACATTATGTGATAAATTTGGCCAGTGACTTGCGACTGGTCCGTGGTTTTCTCCGGGTACTCCAGTTTCCTCCACCAATTGAACTGACAGCCACAATATAACTGAAATATTGTTGAAAGTGGCGCTATGCACCATAAAACCAAACCAGAAACCGAAACTCGCCACTCAATCTCGTGTTAAACCGTGACTCTCCTCTCAATCTCATGCTAAACCGAGACTCGCCTTTCAATCTCGTGTTAAACCGTGACTCTCCTCTCAATCTCGTGCTAAACCGAGACTCGTCTTTCAATCTCGTGTTAAACCGGGACTCTTCTTTCAATCTCGTGTGTCATAATGGCTGTAAATGCGTGGTGTTGGGGTCTGTTAAAGTGCGCCTATTACTGCCCAGCACCTCCGACTTCAGCACTCGGGGTTTCTGTTAGGGTTACCTCTTCCTTAGCTTCTAGTATAAGACCTTTCCTGGAAGTAGAGAAAGGGACTTTATAGGTCCCAAACTGGATTTATCCTCGGGGTTTTCTCCCAACGCCTTTCCCATAAATGGGTATGCCGCAAGGCAGCGCAGGTTTGATAATGGAGTTTCCCTCTCCATCCACAAAACAGTGGAACTATTTAACCCATTGCTGGGAACTAGGTTTGCAGGCACCATGACATATCCACACACCTATCTGCCATGCATGGCGTGCATCTAGGGGCCTAGTTTTCTCTGAAACCTTGTGGTTCTGTCTGGAGCCGCGAAGCATCCAGTTACCATCTACCACCTCGAGGAGGTTCCCATACCTGGGCCACATAGGTATGAGAGGCTATAATTGGTGAGGAAGGCTTACGCACTCGGTTCCCCCTTTCATAGCAAGCTGCTAGCCAATGGCAGAGCTGAAAGCGAATGTGACAAGCATACACACACACTGTACGCATCAATACAATCATTTTGGTAAACTCGTGTTAAACCGAGACTCTCCTTTCAATCTCATGTTAAACCAAGACTCTCCTTTCAATCTCGTGTTAAACCGAAACTCTCCTTTCAATCTCGTGTTAAACCGCGACTCCCCTTTCAATCTCGTGTTAAACCTAGACTCGCCTTTCAATCTCGTGTTAAACCAAAACTTTTATGATGTAACGATGTCAACAAACTCCCGTAGAAAATATGGAGGGAAATTCGGAAAGTAAAACTGAATGAACCTTACGAATTAAAGTAAATACAAGACGATTCTAACTATACGTTCACAACACTTGGTCTTGACGGACTTTAAAAAATGCAAGAACAATTTGATAGAGTTATTTATAATGCACCAGGAAGGAAATTTCCTCAGATGTCAAGACATTAATGCAATATGGCAAAGACCATGCCACCGTGGTCATGATTGTATGGTAGTTGGATTTATAACTACCACTGCAATTGGTGTCTATCACCACTAACGTTGTGGATTCGAATCCCACTCAGGCGAGGTGTACTCGATACAACATTATGTGATAAAGTTTGTCAGTGACTTGCAACAAGTCGGTTTTTTTCTCCGGGTCCACCGGTTTCTTCCACCAATAAAACTGACAGCCACGATATAACTGAGATATTGCTGAAAGTGGCGTTATGCACCATAAAACCAAACCCAACCAATCCCAATTGTTCACATATGGTCTGTCTGATTTTCCGGCTCGTTACTTGTCGTTTGTATTGTGTCAATGTTTATTAATTAATTGTTGACGTTCTTGTCAGTTTTAAGCATGAACTAAGCCAGATTTGAAATACATGTATCCTGCCTTTCATATATTGACCAGTTACTTAATTAAATAAGTTGTTGATATTTTTTTCAAGAATAAAGGTTACTGTCAAGAGTCGTATATTAGTATATCAATCATATGGTACTATACTCATGGTAGCTGGGTGCTTAGACGGACGTTTTGTAACTTTGTGCAGACTTAAAAAAAATATTTAAAACAATTTTTTAGCCTAAAATGGCAAAATGTTACAGTTCATATAGGAAGAACAAAAGAATAAAGTGATGTACAGCATTATGTGATAAAGTTTGTCAGTTTTCTCCGGGTCCACCGGTTTCTTCCACCTGTAAAACTGACCGCCACGATATAACTGAACTATTGTTGAAAGTGGCGTTAAACACCATAAAACAAACTTAAAAATAGTTCACTGCCTGAACAATAGTGCGACGTCAGAGAAATGTATTAATTCATTACAGGCTGTTTGTAATGCTAGTAATAAAAAATTAGAAACCGAGACTCGCCACTCAATCTCGTGTTAAACCGTGACTCTCCTCTCAATCTCATGCTAAGCCGAGATTCGCCTTTCAATCTCGTGCTAAACCAAGACTCTCCTTTCAAACTCGTGTTAAACCGGGACTCTCCTTTCAATCTCGTGTGTCTTAATGGCTGTAAATGCGTGGTGTTGGGGTCTGTTAAAGTGAGCCTATTACTGCCCAGCACCTCCGACTTCAGCACTCGGGGTTTCTGTTAGGGTTACCTCTTCCTTTGCTTCTGGAATAAGACCTTTCCTGGAAGTAGAGAAAGGGACTTTATAGGTCCCAAACTGGATTTATCCTCGGGGTTTTCTCCCGAAGCCTTTCCCATAAATGGGTATGCCGCAAGGCAGCGGAGGTTTGATAATGGAGTTTCCCTCTCCATCCACAAAACAGTGGAACTATTTAACCCATAGATGGGAACTAGGTTTGGAGGCACCATGACATATCCACACACCTATCGGCCATGCATGGCGTGCAACTAGGGGCCTAGTTTTCTCTGAAACCTTGTGGTTCTGCCTGGAGCCGCGAAGCATCCAGTTACCATCTACCACCTCGAGGAGGTTCCCATACCTGGGCCACATAGGTCTTACTATATGAGAGGCTATAATTGGTGAGGAAGGTTTACGCACTCGGTTCCCCCTTTCACAGCAAGCTGCTAGCCAATGGTGGAGCTGAAAGCGAATGTGACAATCATACACACACACTGTACGCATCAATACAATCATTTTGGTAGACTCGTGTTAAACCGAGACTCTCCTTTCAATCTCATGTTAAGCCAAGACTCTGCTTTCAATCTCGTGTTAAACCGCGACTCCCCTTACAATCTCGTGTTAAACCGAGACTCTCCTTTCAATCTCGTGTTAAACCGCGACACCCCTTTCAATCTCGTGTTAAACCGCGACTCCCCTTTCAATCTCGTGTTAAACCAAGACTCTCCTTTCAATCTCGTGTTAAACCGAGACTCTCCTTTCAATCTCGTGTTAAACCAAGACTCGCCTTTCAATCTCGTGTTAAACCGCGACTCCCCTTTCAATCTCGTGTTAAACGGCGACTCCCCTTTCAATCTCGTGTTAAACCGAGACTCGCCTTTCAATCTCGTATTAAACCGAGACTCTCTTTTCAATCTCGTCCTGAATATAGCTGAACAATTGCTCGCTGGACGTTAAACACCAATCAATCAATCAATCAATCAATCAATCAATCAATCAATCAATCAATCAATCTCGTGTTAAACCAAGACTCGCCTTTCAATCTCGTGTTAGACCGAGACTCACCTTTCAATCTCGTGTTAAACCGCGACTCCCCTTTCAATCTCGTGTTAAACCAAGACTCCCCTTTCAATCTCGTGTTAAACCAAGACTCCCCTTTCAATCTCGTGTTAAACCGAGACTCTCCTTTCAATCTCGTGTTAAACCGCGACTACCCTTTCAATCTAGTGTTAAACCGCGACTCCCCTTTCAATGTCGTGTTAAACCAAGACTCCCCTTTCAATCTCGTGTTAAACCAAGACTCCTCTTTCAATCTCGTGTTAAACCAAGACTCTCCTTTCAATCTCGTGTTAAACCGAGATTCTCCTTCCAATCTCGTGTTAAACCAAGACTCGCCTTTCAATCTCGTGTTAAACCAAGACTCTCCTTTCAATCTCGTGTTAAACCGAGATTCTCCTTCCAATCTCGTGTTAAACCAAGACTCGCCTTTCAATCTCGTGTTAAACCGAGACTCTCCTTTCAATCTCGTGTTAAACCGCGACTCCCCTTTCAATCTCGTGTTAAACCAAGACTCCCCTTTCAATCTCGTGTTAAACCAAGACTCTCCTTTCAATCTCGTGTTAAACCGAGACTCTCCTTTCAATCTCGTGTTAAACCAAGACTCGCCTTTCAATCTCGTGTTAAACCGAGACTCGCATTTCAATCTCGTATTAAACCGAGACTCTCTTTTCAATCTCGTGCTAAACCGAGACTCGCCTTTCAATCTCGTGTTAAACCAAGACTCGCATTTCTAACTACATCCATTACCATCTACCACCTCGGGGAGGTTCTCATATCTGGGTCACCTAGGTCTTACTGTATGAGAGACTATAATTGGCGAGGAAGGCTTACGCACTCGGTTCCCCTTTTCACCCCAATCTGCTAGCCAATGGTTGAGCTGAAAGCGAATGTGACAAGCACACACACTGTACGCATCAATACAGTTATTTTGGTAGACTCGTGTTAAACCGAGACTCTCCTTTCAATCTCGTGTTAAACCGAGACTCGCCTTTCAATCGTGTTAAACCGAGACTCGCCTTTCAATCTCGTGTTAAACCGAGACTCTCCTTTCAATCTCGTTTGAAACCGAGACTCTCCTTTCAATCTCGTGTTAAATACTTAGATCTTTATTACGACTTCATTAAGACGAACTTTTTAACCTCATGGTCACAGAGTAGGGATTATTTCTGTTTGGAATGGCGGAATCACTGACAGTTTAATATTTATTATCAGACATTTAATCAAATTGCAATAGGGTTGTTTGATGAAATATATTATTGTTTGTCTCTATGAATATATATAAAAAGTAGCAACGTATCATTAACTGTCAATCATTTAAAGTTTAGTAAACATCAATTTGTTTATCAGGAACAACAATAATTAAATAGTCAAAATAAATACATTCACGTCTAGTAAACATAAATATACTTAAACATGTGTTGTCAAAGAATAACAATAATTAATCAACATAAAGAGTTTCACGTCTAGTAAATATTAATATACTTAAACATGTGTTGTCAAAGAACAAAAAAATTAGTCAAAATAA
Source organism: Gigantidas platifrons (assembly GCA_002080005.1). Classification (NCBI taxonomy): domain Eukaryota; kingdom Metazoa; phylum Mollusca; class Bivalvia; order Mytilida; family Modiolidae; genus Gigantidas; species Gigantidas platifrons. The sequence continues at coordinate 498,609 of MJUT01056352.1, forward strand.
TGAGCTTCACGTCTAGTAAACATAAATGTACATAAACATTTGTTGTCAAAGAACAAAAAAATTAGTCAAAATAATGAGCTTCACGTCTAGTAAACATAAATGTACATAAACATTTGTTGTTGAAGAACAACAATAATTAAACAGTCAAAATAAAGAGTTTCACATCTAGTAAACATAAATGTACATAAACATTTGTTGTCGAAGAACAACAATAATTAAACAGTCAAAATAAAGAGTTTCACATCTAGTAAACATAAATGTACATAAACATTTGTTGTCAAAGAACAAAAAAATTAGTCAAAATAATGAGCTTCACTTCTAGTAAACATAAATGTACATAAACATTTGTTGTCGAAGAACAACAATAATTAAGCAGTCAAAATAAAGAGTTTCACGTCTAGTAAACATAAATGTACATAAACATTTGTTGTCAAAGAACAACAATAATTAAACAGTCAAAATAAAGAGTTTCACGTCTAGTAAACATAAATGTACATAAACATTTGTTGTCGAAGAACAACAATAATTAAACAGTCAAAATAAAGAGTTTCACGTCTAGTAAACATAAATGTACATAAACATTTGTTGTCAAAGAACAACAATAATTATATAGTCAAATAAAGAGTTTCACGTCTAGTAAACATAAATGTACATAAACATTTGTTGTCGAAGAACAACAATAATTAAACAGTCAAAATAAAGAGTTTCAAGTCTAGTAACCATAAATGTACATAAACATTTGTTGTCAAAGAACAACAATAATTAAACAGTCAAAATAAAGAGTTTCACGTCTAGTAAGCATAAATGTACATAAACATTTGTTGTCGAAGAACAACAATAATTAAACAGTCATAATAAAGAGTTTCACGTCTAGTAAGAATAAATGTACATACACATTTGTTGTCGAAGAACAACAATAATTAAACAGTCAAAATAAAGAGTTTCACGTCTAGTAAGCATAAATGTACATAAACATTTGTTGTCAAAGAACAACAATAATTAAACAGTCAAAATAAAGAGTTTCACGTCTAGTAAGCATAAATGTACATAAACATTTGTTGTCAAAGAACAACAATAATTATATAGTCAAATAAAGAGCGTCACGTCTATAAACATAAATGACCAGTAAATAATGTTTTAAACGCCCATTAAACATCAGGATCATAAGACCAACATATTGTTAAACGTTTATCATTAGAGTGTACTGTGCTATTATGAACATAAGAAGTAGTTTCAAGTGATATTCTCACGATCCGTTTTCTTTTTAATAACAAAAGAAATGAATCTTCATTTCAGCAGGCATGTCTTAACATTATGATTACTGTGATGACATGTGTGAGTGATGTGACAATTAACACTCTCTGTACAGTACCCTCCATAGATTATTGAAAACTTAACACAATTTGACATTTTCACACACTTTAAATGCAAACATGAACAAATGTCAGTCATTATGCTATTATCTATCAGAAAACTAATTGTGCACTACTGTCAAATGAGAACATATATGTCACAATAAAGATGAAATATTACCCACAATACACCATGGTTAGAAGACAGTGACGATATTATCACTCTTGGTTTTTGTTTTGCTTTTATTCGTATTTTGTTATTCTTGTCAGTCATTCATTTGATTGATTGATTGGTTATTACTTATTGTCCAGAGAGCAGTCTTTTAGGATAACAATATAGTAAAACTATATAGATATGAGAAAGGGATAGCCCAACGGCAATGACGACCTTAGACTGCTACTGAGATAGGCCAACAGTGAAAACGCCTTTAGACAGCTGTTTGTATTAGACTGCCACTAAGATAGCATATAGTTGAGTAAGGACAGCAGTTTGTCGTATACTGCCACTGAGATAGCACAAGGTTAAGTAACAACCACTGATTGTCTTAGACTGCAACCGATATAGCATAGAGTTGTCATAGTTTCCTCAGGAATCAGCAAAATATCTCTAAATTCAAACAATTTCATTTTTATACAAGAAATGTCTTATTCTCCTGAATAATCAAATCGTAGTACACACAACGTGCTCCTGAGAAAACCGTCATTGGACACACTCACAGTCAAAAGATCAGAAAGCTATATATACAATTCCTTTGTGGGAAGTAAGCTAATGGGCCAAAACGGAACAATCTATCTCCATTAAGGTTGATATGGTTACCTATAACAGCCAATCTCCGTTAAGGTTGATGCAGTTACCTATAACAACCAATCACCGTTAAGGTTGATGCAGTTACCTATAACAACCAATCACCGTTAAGGTTGATGCAGTTACCTATAACAGCCAATCTCCGTTAAGGTTGATGCAGTTACCTATAACAGCCAATCTCCGTTAAGGTTGATATGGTTACCTATAACAACCAATCACCGTTAAGGTTGATGCAGTTACCTATAACAACCAATCACCGTTAAGGTTGATGCAGTTACCAAGGTTGATGCAGTTACCTATAACAACCAATCACCGTTAAGGTTGATGCAGTTACCTATGACAACCAATCACCGTTAAGGTTGATGCAGTTACCTATAACAACCAATCTCCGTTAAGGTTGATGCAGTTACCTATAACAACCAATCTCCGTTAAGGTTGATGCAGTTACCTATAACAACCAATCTCCGTTAAGGTTGATGCAGTTACCTATAACAACCAATCACCGTTAAGGTTGATGCAGTTACCTATAACAACCAATCTCCGTTGAGGTTGATACAATGTACGTTACCGATAACAACCAATCTCCGTTAAGATTGATGCGGTTACCTATAACAACCAATCTCCGTTAAGGTTGATACCGTTACCTATAACAACCAATCTCCGTAAAGATTGATGCGGTTACCTATAACAACCAATCTCCGTTATGGTTGATACGGTTACCTATGACAACTAATCTCCGTTATGGTTGATACGGTTACCTATAACAACAAATCTCCGTTAAAGGAAAGCTCCATGGTCTTAACAAGTTAGCGTGAATATTTAAATGACATTAACTAAAAGACATTTGTGTTAATGACTGTTAAAAATAATATACCGTAAGGTAGAATTTGGTGATTGAAGTTGCCTGTTGCACCAAACAATAGGGGTCGCCATTTTTCAACACTCTACAATGTGAGGAGACAAGGGACATAATCCATTCTCGGGTTATACCTAGAATTAAAGCTCTTCCGAAAGATCCGTGACGTATTAGTGTCGGTATCGTATATTATATCAGCATTGATCAGTTGCAATTTTATCATTAAAAATTATGTAATTCGTAAAATAACGTCGTATATTTATCTTTTGATATTTACAAAATCATTATGACTTTATGTTAAGCATTTTATTGCACTAACAAAATTAAAAGGGAATATGTGAGAAGAATTTTTTTGTGTGATTACCCTTGTCAACACATCGACCAGTGACCTCGAAAAACACGGGAAAATACGACAGCATTGGGGACAAAAAAAAGAAATAAAAGCATGTGTACGCATAAAACGAGTTGAAACTGACAGTTATTTAAACTATACGACCAATGACGTAAAACATGAAATTCTTTGAGATGAAATTACACGTAGACCCCCCCCCCCCCCCCTCCAGATACAAATGAACTCCTTTGTTTCATGAAAATATAACATTGGATGGGAATATTAAGAAAAAAATTAGAACGATATAAGATTATAAACATTGTATTGCAGTTGATCTTATATTAAAACATAACCAAACGGGCACGATGTTTGGAAGAGTCAGATACATGTTATTCATTCAACTAGCATGATCAGTCAGTATGACGTCACATAAAGAGGTGTCATGGCTGCTTACACTACGACAGGAAATTCCAAATATTAACATTTTTAATTGGGTATATTAATGTTAATAAAGGTGCTTTTTTTAAATAATAAGTTATTTATGAATAAAAAGTTATAATGAATTGAATTAAAACAACTTTTCAACTGACTGGAGTATTCCTTTAAGGTTGATGCAGTTACCTATAACAACCAATCTCCGTTAAGGTTGGTACTGTTACCTATAACAACCAATCTCCGTTAAGGTTGGTACTGTTACCTATAACAACTAATCTCCGTTAAGGTTGATACTGTTACCTATAACAACTAATCTCCGTTAAGGTTGATACTGTTACCTATAACAACTAATCTCCGTTAAGGTTGATACTGTTACCTATAACAACCAATCTCCGCTAAGATTGATACGGTTACCTATAACAACTAATCTCCGTTAAGGTTGATACTGTTACCTATAACAACCAATCTCCGCTAAGATTGATACGGTTACCTATAACAACCAATCTCCGTTAAGGTTGATACTGTTACCTATAACAACTAATCTCCGTTAAGGTTGATACTGTTACCTATAACAACTAATCTCCGTTAAGGTTGATACTGTTACCTATAACAACTAATCTCCGTTAAGGTTGATACGGTTACCTATAACAACTAATCTCCGTTAAGGTTGATACTGTTACCTATAACCACTAATCTCCGTTAAGGTTGATACGGTTACCTATAACAACTAATCTCCGTTAAGGTTGATACTGTTACCTATAACAACTAATCTCCGTTAAGGTTGGTACTGTTACCTATAACAACCAATCTCCGCTAAGATTGATACGGTTACCTATAACAACCAATCTCCGTTAAGGTTGATACGGTTACCTATTACAACTAATCTCCGTTAAGGTTGATACAATGTACGTTACCGATAACAACCAATCTCCGTTAAGGTTGATACGGTTACCTATAACAACCAATCTCCATTGAGGTTGCTATGGTTACCTATAACAACCAATCTCCGTTAAGGTTGATACAATGTACGTTACCGATAACAACCAATCTCCGTTAAGGTTGATACGGTTACCTATAACATCCAATCTCCATTGAGGTTGCTATGGTTACCTATAACAACCAATCTCCGTTAAGGTTGATACGGTTACCTATAACAACCAATCTCCGTTGAGGTTGCTAATTACCTATAACAACCAATCTCCGTTAAGGTTGATACGGTCACCTATGACAACCAATCTCCATTAAGGTTGATACGGTTACCTATGACAACCAATCTCCGTTAAGGTTGATACCGTCACCTATGTTTTGTGGGAGATTGACCTTAGTTAAAAAAAAAATACAATATTTAAAAAAATTTATTTCAAAAATAGATATATTTAATACACCATGTCGGTGTTGTAGCACTTACTGGGAGGACGATATCCTAGAAATAACTATAACAAATTTATATATTTGATGAACTGATCTGTATATGTCACCTGGCTGACACCATGCCAGTAGTTTAGTTGAACTGATCTGTATATGTCACCTGACTGACACCATGCCAGTAGTTTATATAACTAATCAGACTGAACTGTCATTATTTTACCACGTTCCAGACTTGTGTAGACGTAATAATCAAAAAGGTCTTCAGACAATACGACATTATTTCTATAATAAAGTTATTAAACTGTTTCTAAGGAACGATGGGTCGAACTTAATTAGATATCGACGTTTTTACTTAAGAGATTACCGACTTTCAGAAGGACACGTGTGAAATTGAAATATATATTGATGTGTTATATTGCTGTCAAATTATAATATTAATTCTAACATGACCTCCGTCTTTCGTTTTGTTAAAGGCATGCAGGCTGTCGGAATTATTTTTTTTTATATATTAAAAGTTGCCAATATTCGATGTTTTATACTAATTGCAGTTGAAATTTTTCATAATATCATACGTAAATAGCCTAGAACGAAGGAAATACGTCGCTGTTTGATTTTCTTGCATCCAGTCAAGACTCCAATGTTTACCCGGCACAATATTGATCAATATTCATACATTCATGAATATAATCATATGACCATTGATGACCTACACAGTGACCTCATTCGGTAAAGCGTTTGCGCATGTGCCAATAGTTGGCTGAAGAAAAAAAAAGCACATGTCATACAATATGTTTGGGTTTGTTTTTATTGATTTCATCACATATTTACGATTTTAAGTGTCATTCTTAATACCATAATATAATATTAACTGATTACAACGGGATCCAATTTCATAGATATATTTCTTAAATTATATTAATTCTAACCAATATTTACCTGAAACACGTTTTCTGGTTATTTATAGCAGTTATCAGTGTCCGGTAAACTTCGGAAAAGAAGCCGGCTTATAATTAGGTGTGTTAATGGCGATTTCATCAACATACACTCGAATTCTTTTCATTAATTACGACATTATAGCATATTTTTTAAACCTGGCTTCTTGTTCAGAACATTTTATTAGTATAAAACATCGAATATTGGCAACTTTTAATATAAACAAAAATAAATCAATTTGAGCTTTTGTATGCCTTTAACAGACGAGCGAGTTATCCATTCGGTATAATCTCATTAGCACATGCGCCGGTGAATGTAACTGACTTTTCCATTGGCAGCATAAATTGTAACCCGAATAATGCCGATAGAGGGCGCAGTATTATTCGAGTTACGTAAATTGTGTCAGACATTTTCCGCAAGCGTAAATATAAATTACCGTCTTCCAATCAAAGTATACTACCGTATTTGTACACTTAGACATATCAGAATCGAAATAAATCATGGAAGCCTGAATGTGTTTTGAATTTTACCGTAACATGGGTTGGCGGATATTAGTAAATTTTATCCCTCGCTTCTGGCTCGGGATAAAATAATCCGCCAATCCATCTTAAAACTCCCAACACATTCTGGGTTCCATGATTTATTTCTTAAGTATGTATGTACCATCTATACATGCTTAGACACATGCCTTATGTCTATCTCTATATTTTCCTTACGTGACAAGGTAGCACTTCGACTACTGAAGCTATATTTTTATATAGCAGATGTGGTCGAGTGGTCTAGGGCGTTGGGCATAAGACAAAGCGATTGGCGATGCCGTGTATCAAAGGTGTGAGTTCAAATCCCTTCGAGGGAAAAACAAAAATTTGTCGGCTAAAAGATCTAATTCTAACACTGTTTGGGTTAATTTTCAGACGTATATATATATATATATACGGTGTCGTATAGTAAACCTTCCGCATAGCAAATCTTCCCCCGGAATATTTGCTATATAGTAAACATTCCCCCGGATACTTTACTATATAGTAAATATTCACCCGGGGGAAAATTTACTATATCGCAAACATTCCCCCATCCATAGGCGATCACCCCCCCCCCCTNCCCCCCCCGGATATTTTGCTATGTAGTAAATGTTCCCCCTTAATCTGGATAATTACTGTTAATTCGGTATTTAGCACCTTAATCGTGTTAATTTTAATTGTTATATCATTAATTATATCCGGTTATGATTAAAAAGTAAAAAAGCACATGCTTTGCATTAAAAAAAAATGTACGGAGCCATTTTGTAGTATTTGAAAAACTTGACAGTAGGTAGGAAGGTTTACTACGCGGAATAAATACTATATAGTAAACGTTCTCCCATGTGGGAAGCTTTACTATATAGTTAATCTTCCGGGGGGTTAATCTACTATGGAGGAAGGTTTACTCAACGGCAATTCTGTTGATTTCTTATACAATGTAATAATGCTGTGTGTATATACATTGATGCTATAACTGTATCGATAGAATGATCATCTAAAAATAATGACTTTCTGATAGACACTTTTTAATCTGGGGTGAAATATAAAATAATATACTGTACTACGATTCATTTATCACATAGATATTAACAACAATGATTGTATGTGTGACGTAGCAAATAATTCACCAGCCCATTCATAGATTGATGTTTGATTTGTTTGTTAACTTTGCTTAATGGTGTTTAACGCCACTTTTAACATTATTTCAATTATATCGTGGCGGTCAGTTTTACTGGTAGAGGAAACTGGAGGACCCGGAGAAAACCACTGACCTGAATAGATTGAAGATACCAAAGGATTGACAGTGGCGTTAAACGCCATAACCTCCAAACCCAAAGGAGTTATCAGAAGCCATGCATCGAGAGAGGAAAAACAATGCAATGCTTAAAAGATAAAGGATAAAAAGACAGACAAAGGTGGACAAAATGGTGGGTGAACGTCACTGTAACTTGTAAAGAGAGTGGAGGACAAAAAGACAGACAAAGGTGGACAAAATGGTGGGTGAACGTC